>JABSTQ010009502.1:0-297159 GCA_013358835.2 Ixodes persulcatus
GTCTATTGAATCAAAAGCCAGTCTGAACAGTTTGTCTCAATCGAACCAATTGATCCTGCGTCGAGCGGGACGAGCGGAAACCGCACTGGTATTTATCCAGGATGCAATGTTTTTCCAGGTGCTGCATCAGATGTCTATTGATCATTTTTTCGAAGATTTTACACAAGCAGCTCGTCAATGCTATTGGCCTGTAACTGGTAGCAGCATCCGAGTTCTTCCCTGGTTTAAGTAGAGGGATAATTGTAGCCGTTCTCCATGCTGATGGAAAACGTCCCTCCTCCCATATTCTGTTGAAAAGGTATAAAACCAGATCAAGTGTAGACGGGTGAAGATGATTCAACATGAAGTAGTGGATACCGTCAGGACCAGCTGCCGAGGGTTTGACACTATGAAAGACCATCTTTAGTTCAATAAGGGTGAAGGATCTATTATACGGCTCCCGTGCACCACCAGGTGCCTTTATGGTCCTCGCTTCTTTCTGCTGTTTTAGCCGAAGAAATGATGGTGAATAGTGCCTGGAACTTGAAACAAATTCGAAATGTTCCCCGAGAATATCGGCTTGTTCCTCTAGACTTTCTGGACAGGTTCAGTTGCAGGATAACAGGGGGATGGTGAAAGCACTATAGGATCCATAGATTTTGTTAATTCGGTACCAGACCTCTTTCGGGGATGTGTGGCCGCATACCCTTGAAAACTTGTTCTTTTCGAATGCCGGCGAATGTACCGTACACGGGCCTTCATTTGCCTGAACTGAAGAAGATTGCTCGACGTCGGATAGCGTCGAAATATGCTCCATGCTTTTTTTTTTTTTTTTTTGTGATTCTGAGCATTCTTCATTCCACCAAGGCTTGGGACGGCGTGGGAGGCGTCCCGAGATCATGGGAATTGCCATTATGGCTGCCTGAAGGATGCAATTCGTTAAGTATTCGTTCACTTCGTCAATTGAAAGCTTGTCAAGAGATTTACATGCGAGCAGTGAGAATTGGCTGAATTCTGACCAGTTTGCCTTCTCAAATTTCCAGCGGGGAGTTCGGATGGGGAGAGTCACACCTGGGTTCTTAAAACAATCGGCACGTGGTCACTGCCTATAGGATTATCTGTAACCTGCCATGAAATGAAAAAAAAGTGAAAATAAAATAGGTTCACTTATAGAAAGGTCGATCAATGTAAATGAATTTGTGGGTGCACTAAAATATGTAGGTTTCTTTTCGTTAAACAAACACAAATTTGTAGACAAAATAAACCGTTCGACGATTGCTCCACGGGTATCGCGTCTAGTACTGCCCCATAAAGGATTGTGTGCATTAAAATCACCAAGAATTATGAATGGATGGGCGAGTTGAGCAATGAGTGACTCAAGGTCTTCGCACCTTAAATGAAAGTTTGGAGGAATGTAAAATGAACAAAGGGTTATAAGACGATCTGACAGAATGCGAACAGCCACTGCTTCCAAGGCGGTGTGCACGGGAACCTCAACACATGCAGCTGATTTTTGCACCACTATGGCCACGCCGCCGGAAGAGTGAGACGCGTGATCTCTATCCTTGCGGAAAAAATGAAATTGCCTAAAGACATTCGACTGACTCTCCTTCAGGTGAGTTTCCTGCAGACACACTGCCAGTGGACGATATTCCTCCAAAGAGGAGCAAACATCGTCATAATTATGCAGGAGACCTCGGCAGTTCCATTGAATAATACTCATTGTCGGTAACAAGTTTGAAAGTCAGGACCTCAAGTTCGTAGCCTTAGCGCATGAGCAGCTAAAGCTGTAATGCACCACTCACAAAATAGGGTTCTAAGAAGATAGCTAAAAAAGAATTTAATAAAGAACGAAGGAAGACATGAATGGGTGTGGACGTCAGCAGGAGTGCAGTTCCGACTAAGCCTTCGGAGCAAAACAAATAAAAGTAGTGCCCCAGGCGAGGGAGTCGCCAATGGTCCTCTGGCTGGTCCTTGTGGAGCTGCCCACACTGACCTCCAAGGGGGTCGAGACTTTGGGCCAACGCCACTGGCGAGGGAGTCGCCGTTATTCCTCTGTCTCAACTGATGCCTAAGAGTGAGTGGGGTGATGGAGGTAAGCGACAAAGAACATGGATGCTGTGAGGTGTATGGAGTGTTAAGGAAGATTTTTGGGAGAGGTGAAACAGCACCCATGAATAAGCACTTTCTATGTGCAAGCTTCTGGACCTGTCGCTTTAATCTTTTACTTTGGGTCCTCAACTTTTGACAATATTTTACCACCCTTCGGGTCTCCAGCAGTCCCGCGGACTGCTGGAGACATCCATTGCCTCTTCCCCGCGATGCGAGGAAGATGAAAGGCGCCCCTCAAGGCACTGTGACTCTGCCGTCACAGTTTTCTCACGAGGATGTGCAGGCAGACGGCGCGGGGCCGTCGCCTTTGAGGATGCAATCTGAGTTGGATCCCTCTGTTCTTGAGGGACTACAGGCGAGACTTTAGGGGCTTGGGGTTTGCGCGGGGCAGAAAGGTCTAAAAGGCAGACCTGTGTCCCCACGGAAGCCGTTGTCGGTGCAGCCCCCTTGCTGACCGCAGCGGCGTAGGAGCCTCTCTGTAGGAACGAGAGGCGTTTTCGGGCTTCAAAGTATGTCAAATTTTCCTTGGTTTTCAGTGTTAGTATTTCTTTTTCTTCTTTAAACTTTGGGCATGAGCGGGAGTATGCAGGGTGAGCACCTGAACAGTTCACGCATCTGGAAAAATCACTTGCACAGTTGTCAGCAGGGTGGTCATTGCTTGAACATTTTCCGCAGGTTGTCCGTCCCCTACAAGTGGCTGCCCCATGTCCGAAACGCTGGCAGCTAAAGCAACGTCTCGGATTGGCAATATACGGTCGAACCTTGCAGTTGAGATATCCCGCCTTGACCGCCTGGAGGAGGGTCGTAGAGTTAAATGTAAGCACAAGGTGTTTCGAAGGCTTCTCTTGATCATCTCGACGAAGGGTAATACGCTTCACTGCTATCACACCCTGATTGCTGAGTCCTTCAAGGATTTCATCCCCTGTGCTTTCCAACAAATCTTCGGAGATCACGCCCCGAATGGTGTTGAGAGATCGGTGTGGCGTTACTGTGACTTTGTGATCAGCTATTCTAGTAAGTCCGAGGAGGGCTATACTTTGTTGCTCTTTTTCAACCTCGACAAGGAGGTCTCCAGAGTGGAGCTTCTTTGATTTGTAAGATTTTCCTATAGATGCTTCCAGGGTTTTTGCAACAAGGAATGGGGAGAGCTTTCCGAGCGGTAGATCGTATTCGCGGTGCAATACTAAGAACTTTGGGAAGGCTTGAGTGTTATCAGTCGTCTTTAAAGGAACGGTGGCTTCGGTCAGAATTCTTTTCAGCGATCGATCAGAAGAAGGTTTAGCTTTGGAACCCATAAAGATATGGCAGACATTCGACATCTGCGGTGCGCCGCCCACCATGGAGCCCAACATGGGACAGGGTAACGGCACATAACAAAAATGGCTTTGCTGTGCACGTTACTCCAGTAGCACCTACCCAGATGTTATACCCAAGGGTGGGTCTAGATTAGCGTCCTTCTCCACTCAAGGTTGACCCTTGCCGCCAAGAAGGTGAAAGGGGAATGGAGAGAAAAGAGAGAGAAGTATAAGTAAAGGGGAGTGAGAGAAAGGAGGGGATAGTAGAAGAAGAGGCGACTGACTGAATCATCCTGGCCGGGCCTTACCAGGACACCCGTCTATGAGAAGCAGGGGCCAAAGTGGTGTATTGCCTCACCCGGGGGGCCCCGAAGGGTCCAAACCTACCCCGGGCTCGGCTCAACCACCAGGATGCCCTTTTCCCCAGACACGGGAAAGCCACGCACAGCCAGACGTGGGCGGGAGAACCCGCATGGCTCGGGGTCCAAGGTGACGCCACTCACCAAACACCTGCTTTCACAGGTGCCCCCTGCGGGGGAGTATTTTTTTCCCCGCGCTGTAGCAGAAAGCATTTTTCAAGGTTAAGGGACCTTGTTTGTTAGTTTTTTTTACATTTTGAATTTTGGTTAAAATAGCTCGGTAGCGGATGAATCTCAGAGCGCATAGCACAAAGCCTAACTTGTGCTCGAAAACGAAGAACAAAAGAAGTAAAATCTGCGGCCAATCGTTCTTTCTTTTTGCTTTTTTTTTTGCTTTTGTTTTTGAATCTATCACCGTACCGTCGGAAGAGGGGGGAAGGAGAAGGATGGGAACGAAGGGTTGGCTGTAAAGAGAGCCCCAAGCCGACATTAAAAACAAAACCACGCTACAACACGACGTCGGTCCCGGGAAAATGCCAGCCAATGGGAAGCCATGAATTTTCAAAAGCGCGGGAGATGTACCAAAAGTGAGAAGCGATATTCAGACAAAAGGAGCTATCATGGCGTTAACAAGTGTTGACCTCCGCGGCGCTTTGCGCCGTGATTGTGCTGAGTGTCCGTGCAAGCGCTTCGTTAGAACGGTGGAGTTAGTACAGCTTGCCCCGGACATTCCAGTTCGCGCTTGCATTGATTGCTGGCATCGTCTGGTTTCACACAGCGAATTGGTTAAGTTTTCAGAACTTATTTCTTTACCTCTAATTTTGCAAGTATGTTTGTAGAAATAAACTGTCTCCTCGCCTAGCGAAGGTCTGGCGGATATAAGTAATTTAACTCGAAACAGATTTAATTAAGCAATAACTTGTCGAGTGTTCTGAATTCCGTTTGCGCTTGTGAAAATGAAGTGAACTAACTAAACCTGTTTTAAAGTGGTACCAATCAGTCATCGCCAAGTCGTCGATGTGCGACGTTTTTTCGATAGATTGTTTTATCGAAAAGCTTCCCGCGTTCGTTTCGTCGACACTCCTCGTGGCGGTTCGTCACAAGGTGTGTCGACGAACCGTCGCATTTCGTGAACAGGTAGCCTTCTGCGACGAAACGTCGTAGCTGGATATGTGTTCACGAAACGAGCTTCCACAAAACCATGCAGTGTCGACGAAACGCGTGTCCAAGAAAAGTTGTCCACGAAACGCAGTCCCACGAAACGAGTTTTGATTAAACGAGAGGGACCCGTTCTAAAGCGTGTCCAGTGGTCCGCGCGGCCTGGAAAATTGAGAGTTCGTTGTCTTCATAACTGCGTGAACCCGTCGACTTAGAGAGATGAAAAGAGAGAGATATACGTCTTTATTGTGCCAATTCCGGCTTAAAGTGGTGAAAGGCTACGTACGGGTGTCTCGGTCAAAGTCCTTAGACACCCTGAGTGTCCGTCCAAGAGGTGACGCTGGGAGGGATTACAGTGTAAGGGGTGAGTGAGCCATTCCTTCCAGATGGCGGGGGTAGGGAAAGTGTGTGTGTGTGTGTTGGAAGGGGGGGGGGAGAGAGGGAGAGAAGAGGGTTGGGGAGCATTGAGATCTCCAGAAGATATGTTCAGAGGTAGAGCGGGATGGGTGCTGTGCGACTCAGGGCTTGTCCACGTAGTCGATCACCGCTGGAGCCATGCGTCGCCCAGGACATCGAGCAGGGTCGGTAGAGAGCCAGGGTGTCTCGTCTTAAACTGTTTATTTACAATCTATATACAGTCTGCCGTTCGGCATGAGAACAACATGAGAACACCCAGTAGCAGCCACCTGCTGCTGCTTTTATAACGTCACTTTCCCCACATCCCTAGTAGGCAATCCCCAGGGTTCAGGCCTTCACCAAGACTGTGGGGCCAGTCCCTAACATTCAGGTATGCCCTTCCCCTCTCTCACACACTGCCACACGCGGCACACACACGGAAGGGCCAGACGTCCTTGGCCGCGGTGTCGCCGGTCAATCTCAGCGGACAATGGTGCCATCGAAGTCGAGGAAGGCGGAAGACATCCATAATTGCAGGCGTCCAGGCTTCCGTGTGTTAGGGGATAATCCCCTGGGCGATCTACGCTGGGGAAATTGAGTAAAGCTTCCTCTTTTGCTGTCGAGGACGTCCCAAGGCTGACGTGTCGCCGTGCGTCGAGGTCAGACAGCAGAAGCAAGGAGAGGGGCCCGACGGCAAAGACGGCCAGATGACACTGGCGTGGGTCAACCAGATGATCCTTTACGAGAAGGTCACGTCGTCCCCGTGTACCAAGGTGCGTTGGCGACTCCCAAGGCGCCTCTCGCTCTGTCTCCGGGCGCAGCTGACCGCAGCCACCTAAACAGCCAACTGGCGACGATGCTCCAGGGTGTTCACCCGTGCCGGTCGGTTTGGAAGGGCAAAGTTGTCTCCTGGGGCCTTTCGCAACAGTGCCCGGGGAGATTTAGGATGCGGTGCATCCAAACGCGATGATAATCTAATCCGGATCCGTGTTTTGTCACTGCTAGCTTTGCGCCTACTGTACGAGTGGTAACTTGGTGCGCCCCCGAGTTTCCCGGAAGCTTCAAGTCGTTCTAAAAAAAGTTGATTTAGTGGTTTTCGATGACGCTCGGTAAGTTTTTAATTGGAACCATATGTGTAATGATTTAAAAAGCGCAAAGGACAGACACGGACATGAAGTAGACAGGACAGCGTTATAATCCCCTGGGCGCTGTCCTGTCTACTTCATGTCCGTGTCTGTCCTTTGCGCTTTTTAAATCATTATGTTAAACCAACTAGCCCACCTTAATATTTTAGTACCATATGTGTATTTTCACTAATTAAAAAGTTAATTAACGAATTTTAATTAATTAGCCGCCTTATCGCAAAGATTAGCCTCCCACATAATGTCCCCCTGGCCATATAACTCACCTGCACAAACCACATAAATGTAACTTTCACACTTTTTTTTTAATCTGTAAAACTTAAAAAAAAACACTATACATATTCACAACGCCACCAAACTGCTGAATATTATATTTTCAAGGACACGCACAGAACCCAAATCACAAAACAAAAAGGAGGGTTATTAAATAAAACCATTCGCTAAGCTAGACACATCTGCCCCTGTTCCTTTTCCCACCTCTGTAAAACGTTTTCCTCCACCTGTTCCAGTCTCGGGTTAATTTCATGGTGGTTACCTTCGACATTAAGTTCCCTAACAAAACGTCGGCTGCACATCTGAAGCTTCCTTGACACAGTTTCAAATGTTCCAGTTGTTCTGAGCAATTTATGTTAATAACAGTTCACGAAAGAGATCGGAAGCTCACCTCTTCTTTTTGAAGAATGAGATACTAGGGAAATGTTGAGAAAGTGAAGCGTGGGCCGAAATCACGTGATACAGGGCTTCTAAACAAAAATGGATATTCTCTTAAACTCTGACAAACGAGCTTTTCAGAATATTACGGGATATAATAGTGATCTTTTTTAGGATTTTCGTGGTCTTTTTTTCTACTTGTGTTTCCCTAGCTTGCCATTCAGCTGGAACTGCAGTTCGGAAAGAAAATGACTGAAATGGAGAGAGAAATAATGCAAGTGCTCGCGGTGTTTCGACGAGGCCAAGGAAATGAATCCAGCAACGATTTTAACGTTGAAAGAATTGGCATCTTCTATTTTTGACATTGTTCACCTTGTCACAAAGGACAGAAAACACGCATCCTTCCTTCGGAATGTTGCGATTCCGCCGCGTAATCGCGAGGCAAAATTTGGAATATTCCCCGACCTGCAGCCGCGAGCGGCGGCTATGAGAAACACGCGGCGTGACGTCAAAAGGGGGGGTCTTGTAGAAAGATAGCAAGTTGTGCGAATACCTGCTCGATAAAAGGCAACTTTTCTATAAATCTTGTCGTTCCAACATAAATATAAATGCGTCAAAAACCTGGTATCATCGACAAAACTTTTATTATACGGAGTTTTAGCGGCGCCATCTATCCTAGGTCCACAAAACCGTCAGCTCTATCAGCTACCGCGAACAGCCAACACCTCCTAGAAGAGAAGGTCGTAGCGCTCTTCTCGTGACGTCACGAAGGACGGGCATCGGGAGCGCGCGTCGAAGCGAAGGCAACGCGCGTAGATCGACCGTCGTAACGCGCTTTTAGTCAGATACGCGTGTCTTATTAGCTAAAATGAAAGCTGCACATATATCAAGGGGTCTCGAGAATATTTTAGTACACGGGCAAAATATTACACCGCTAAAATAATCGGTATGAAATGGTACGAGGTAGGCGTATAAGAGAAAACATTGAGTCACGCAATTATTGCTGTAGGAATGCATATTTTACGCAGAAATACTTCGACAAAATGGCGAGACAAGCAGTGATTGGACACAGCAAAATAGATCACAGTTAAAAATCAGGTAGACGTAGTCAACGCGGACGCGGCTAGACAAACGTCACTTACGATCATGTAAGCGATGTTATCGCGTGCAGTCACTGAATTCTTGCATCATACCCCGGCCACATGGCAAAAGTAATGTAATTTCAATCGAATGACATTATGGGGTCGACAAATCAGCTTGCGACGCTCGTATAATCACTCAAGACCGCGAGCTGCCTTAGAACGAAATATCTTTTTTTGTATATAATAATATTATTACCTCAATACAGATAAGATTCTAGTATAAAAGCGGTAAAGGCAATAAAATAACGTTAGTAAAAATAAACACATAAGCACAAACAACGCACTTTGTATAATCACACAAACTTGTTATTCACCTTCCAGTGACAACTAGAATATTACCACGCATATTTACAAATGTCGACACAACCACAGACGGATAACGACGAGCAAGATGCCATTCTATCACGAAAAACAACAAACAAAAACAAAAACGACTGCAGCACTTTGCTCGCGTCCCACATAACCAAGAAAGCCCGTAAATAAGTTGTTTCTCACCTGTCGATCGTATCCATACGTCCCACAATATCCGTGACGAAAACATTTGAACACGAACTTTAAGTCTCTCTCTCTGTCGAAAGAGAGATCTATCGATAATCGACCAGTGTCACCGTTGGCTAGTTGACAAAACATGTCACTCTAACCGTAGCAGGACTTGTTCCACGAATCCACGTAAATGCCGTAGTATCAAGCGAACACAAAAAAACTACCCGAGACTGCGGTGACGACCAAGAAACGACGGGCAGGATCAAAAGAACCACACACACACGCACACGAGAGCAGCGGCCGCATCTCTTGCTCGCGTGCGCTCCCTGCGACGATTACTGGATTTTTTGTCGGTTCCCTTCCCTTCTGAAAGTCTCAGCGTTCCTTTTTTAGACAGTGAGCAGCTCACACACAACGTAAATTTACCAGAATCGAAGCCCGAACGAGGGAAGAAAACGTCCCAGCGGACCGGTTCTTTCGAAAAGTGTGGGGATCTGCGGGATTGCACGTAGTCCCGCGGTTACGGGGATAATCATAAATATAAAAAAATTGGTACTTTCAACCTTGGTAGCGCGTTGTATATTATGTTTATATTATATATATATATAATACATTGTACAATACTGCGCTTTTAAAACATATATTAATGTCGGATAAACGCTCACGAACACCCCGCGCCGCTCGACAAGAAACGTTTTTTTTCACGTCGGTGCCCCAAAATTTTTCTAACGTAGTTGCGCTATGGACTTCCTTCTCCTCCTTCTCCGACATTGTGACGTAACGACTCGGAGCGCTACGGCATTCTCTTCTAGGAGGTGTTGGAACAGCCGTCAGAAGCCGAAAGGGGAGGGGGACAGAGCCGGAATCCCGGACAAAAGATCACCGGACAAAAGCTCACCGGACAGAAGCTCACCGGACAAAAGCTCACCGGACAAAAGCTCACCCATTTTTTCACAGACCCGGACAAAAGCTCACCAGGAGAAAATTTTATGTTGGTCTCAACAGGAATGCGGACAACTTAGGTGCATGCGTGCGACACTAAAATGCAACAATAAATTAAATCTCACAGGCGCATGCTTTGTTGATTAAAGTAGAAACAAGTTTATTTATCGATTGGTTAGAAGCAAATAGAGTCCCTTACTAGCTCCAGCAGTCTTGGCAGATCTGGGTGTACCTTGAACTCCTCGAAAACATTTTTTAGACGATTCTGCACGCGCAGAGTGGTTTTTTGCATCCGCGTCTCTGGGGGTTCACCCCTCCGGGCTTGTGTCAATGCCATGTCAACGAGCGCGTGATTTTCTTGTGGGCATTCAATCAGCCTCCAGACGCTTGGATAAGCGTGGCCGACAACCTTCTGGGACCCGGTGCCTAACCTTTATGTGCGCGTTTAGCGTGACATAAGCACAATGACAAAGCGAGGTCACCGAAGGGTAACTTCGCTTCTTCGGTCACTCGTCGGGTTCAAAAACTCCGGTTCACGAAGTTTCATGGGCGTGTTACAAGGGTGCTCCGGCATACCTTGAGTCAAGCAAGCTTGATCTTTTCAGCTCCACTCAGTTTCAATGACCTAAATGTTGGTCCCAAATCGTTGCTTCTCTGCCTGTTATGGCTTACCTGTCAACACCTTTCCATGTGATGGGATGCCAGTTCTATTAAACATAGTCCAATGTCCATCGCGTCCGCACTTTATCCCAGCCCGTGTTTCACCCGGGTAGCAAAAAAAAAACAGGTGAGCTTTTGTCCGGGTCTGTAGAAAAACGGGTGAGCTTTTGTCCGGTGAGCTTTTGTCCGGTGAGCTTCTGTCCGGTGAGCTTTTGTCCGGTTACCACAGAGCCGGACGGCCGGCGGGTATGGCCGAACCCGGAGGAGACTTTCCTCCTTTCACCATATTGTTCGCGCGCACTGCGCCCGCCAGCACGTGATCACGTGGTCGCGAGCGGATGAGTTCTCGCCAATCACTGATGGCTCTAGAGAGAGAGCTTCACCGTAACCCCGAGAGCTTCACCGTAACCCCGCGCAAACCCCATTGACGTCACTGCGCACGTGACTCGGAAGATGGTGAAGGAGTTGAGAGGTGCCGAAAACCTCCATCTTTGTCCATTTTTAAAATAAAAACTAGGCCATGCAGGCAAAATCGTTTTTTTTTTTTTGTTCTTTACTTCAGAAAGGTCGAGACACTAACTCCCAAATTATTTAAGCAAAACACTGAAACTGTTGCGCAGCTCCCTTAAAAGAAATAAATACGTCAGAAATAGCAGGCATTTTTTACTCTTCTTTTTTTTTTCTTTTTTACTTTCTCCGGCACAAAACTTCAAATAAACGGCAAAACAAAACGAATTACCGCAATTAAAGCGTTACTTGAATAATCCGAAGGCAAATCAATAAACTGCAGTGCGTGTCGTGGTGCGGGTCGTTTGTTAGAGTTGCAGAGTCTCCTACGTTTTAATAGAAGATTATTGAGCCAGAAATTTAAAATATTAACCTCTTGACGTCCGCGGCCCTCTCCGAAAAAAATTGAAGCGGGTGAACCCCCACCACCGAAAAGAGCATCTAATAACGCGCACGCTGCTGCTTTGCTCGGTTACACTCGTTTATTCCACTCGTGGCATATAATGGAACCGTTTGTTTCCCTTGTCTCAGTTGTCCTGCCAACGAACAGTTTGCGGATCGCAACTAGAAGAGGCACTCTCTCCTCATCGCAACGTGGTAAAACTTACCCACACCATGGCACAGTAAAAGGAAACATCGGCTGCAGCGAAACCTCCTTACTCATAGAAGTTAGCAATAGCACGGGAGTTTCCAGTATACAGCACTAACTTATCTCAATGCGAAATATTAATATAAAAACGTGCTCTTCTGCCACAATATACACAGTAGTTGAGGATAGTACTGCCGGCTGACTCAACTGCTATTTAAGTAACGAAAAAAAGATATGCTAGTTGATCATTTACCTACAAAAGCTAAAAGTTACTCTAAAAAATTGTAGAACCTGCGATTCCTCAACCCACAGTACCAGTATTATGTAAGTATCCGAGTCGGAACTGTTTGTTTTGCTGAATTTGCACGCTGGTGAACAAATACATCTCTAAAAAAAGACAAAAAAAAACACTTAACATAAATAGTGTAGTTCACCCGGAATCAGGCATCTGTCGTGCTGACCCATGCTCCCCAAAATCTTGTCTAGAGAGACGACGCATCCACAGGAGCGATTATTTAAATTTAGGCCGTAGGCTGGTAACACGATTTGATCTTCACCGAAGCACCGAAGAGTACCGCACAATTTTCCGCTGAAATTGTTTTCCCACCGATACGATGCGACAAAATAAACGCAAGAATCTACAACTTCTCGCGCGCGAACGGCTGAAAAAGCGGAAGTCCCGGAATGAGAGGCTTCACCGGTGTTGGGTGTATGCATTGCCCCAACTTCGTTCGCGCTTTCTTCTCCTGTTTTAAACTCCCAAACTTTATCAGAGCCACGGGCTTCAATGGCGGCAGTCCCCCGGTTATCAAAACACATTACTCAGTTACAGGGTGCACGAATAACGACAGAAATCATCGAATTCTGTCCGAGGACAGTAGCTTGCAAGGAATCCGGCTAGGCGAGTGCGGCTGCAATTCCTTTAGCTCCGTCGCTTTCCACATGACCCCGATCTCCGGCTGCGGTGGGTTGCGTCTGGAAACCGAAAAAACCTTCCCCAACTTCATCCTCTCGACTTTGCTCGGAACATTTTGTGAACTGAGCGCGCACCTAACGCTGTACCGCCGATGAACATGGGGTCAGTGGCGTCACAAGGGGGGGGGGCGGGGGGGTGTCACGGCGGGCTGCCGCCCCGGGTGCCGCTGACCCTCGTCACGCCACTGCATGGGGTACCTCGGAAGGTGCGTGCAAGTTTTCTCGTGATAATTGTTGTTTCAGATGGTAACTTTTGTAACTGAATTTATAATTATTGTAATATTTGACGTGGTGACACTGACTCGATTTTATCATCTACTACACTATAGTTGAAGGCTCATTTCCGCCGCCGCGGGTGTGGCTAGAAATTGTCGAAAAGTTAGTTCTATCGGTTTTCCTGAATCGCGATCTTTTTCGCGATACCAGAGAGCCGTGAACCTAAGTTGACCGTCACAACGCGACTAGATTCTTCTTTTTTTTTTTTCAAAGTTACTACATAATTTAGCCAGAAAGAAACCTTCAATTTCTGTTGCTGAAAGTTGAAATATGCTCATGCATCGATTTCGAATCGTTAAATATCAATGATCGACTAGCTCCGGCAATAGGCCCATCTTGACTTCGCTGTTTTGCAGTTCTCGACAAAGACGCACTCGTCGACACGGGATCCTCAAATGAAACGTTTATAAACACCTTAGGAGGTCTACAAAGAGTTCCTAGGGGGCAGGGGTTTCCCCAGGAATTGAAATCAGGGGGGGTGTCTAAATTTTTTTTGGGGGGTTAAAGGGGGGGGGGGGGCATTGCGAATATAGGAGTCGTTGTGAATTAAGGGGGTGCCTTCGGAAAAACGAGGGGGGATCTGGGGAAATCTCTGCTATTAGCGGCGAGAAGTTTTGGTGGCGCCCTCCTGTGGTTCCCCCTTGTGACGTCATTACCTTGCAAACAACAAGTTCGATGGTGTTTGTTATTAGCATGGTGGAAGCTTGAAATCATTGCGCTCTCAAAGGAACACTGCAAACACCGTCAAAATTAAAGTTCTTTCATTCCTCTTATTTCCGTCGATGATAAATCCCCTTTCCGACGTCATAGTCAGCGTTCGGCCAATCGTGGAAGGCCGACCACAGCGACGCTTTCGGTCGCGCACGGGGCTAATAGGGGGTCCACAGGGAAGCCATACAGGGTCTACACAGGGTCCTCATGGTGTCTGCAAAAAGCCATACAAGGTCTACAGGGAGTCCCTACAGTGTCCGTAGAGAAGCCACTGAGTCTGCAGGGGGTCCGCTACGGGGTCCGCACCGACCAACGTTACTCGAACAAGTCAGTTGGGAAACTGCCAAAGAGCTTGCTCTGAAAAAGCGGCACCGATCCGCACTCGAAAACCAAACTAATTGCGATCGCAACGCCGCCATTTCTCCCGCAGCGGCCACTTGGAGAACTGCACCGAGCGTGGGACTGTTGCTTTATTTTGGCTTTAATCGGTCATTTTGGCGCCGAAACATATACGGTAGAAGGGGTTTCAAGAATGCCAACCCCCGTCTCCCAGGCGGACGCGCCGCGCACCGAAGTTAGGACGCACCCAGGTCGGGACGCGCTACCTCAAATTACCGGTGGGGCATGGCTGTATAAAAACAATATCAATTGTGCCGCAAAGCCATATAAGCTAAAAGTTTATGCCAACAACACAAGGTCTATAGGGAGTACGTACGGGGTCAGCGGGGAAGCCATACAGGGTCTAACACAGGGTCCTTATGGGGTCTGCAGAGAAGGCATACAGGGTCTGCACGGAGTCCCTACGGGGTCCATAGAGAAGCCACTCAGTCTGTAGAGGGTACTCGCAACTTTAAGCGACGGTGGTACCGCAGTGTGAGAATCGCTTTCCCTAGCTCCTGGATGATTGGCCTCATAATAAACGGGCTTGCCTACACTTTCCTGACGTGAAAATATAACGTAAAGCTCTGATACGGCTCGAATATCGCAAAAATAGAATTACTTACGCGTCGCAGACCCAGCCTCGTACCGATACGACAATCATCCAGACAACGTATACTAGAACCCTCAGTTGGGAAACTCACCGTTGAAACCTGGGCCGCTGGCGTCCACCGAGACCGAGCTAAATACGACAACAACGCCACTCTGTATCATTTGTCTTAACTGTGGTCACCTTGAGCTTTTAAAAAAACATGTTTTTGCGTAAAAACCAACGAAAAAAAACTCTTTTTGTAGTAACTTTTATTGGATTTTAGTACAAAATGATGGGCGCGTGTTGTTTTCTAAAATATTTAGTTTGCAAGTGTTGCAGTACAATTAATATTGTTTTTATACAACCGTGCCTCAGCGGTGATTTCAGGTAGCGCGTCCCGAGCTAGGCGCATATTAACCTCGGTAGTATTCCGCGGCGCGTCCGCTTGGGAGTCGGGGGTGGCACCCCTGAAGCCCCTTCGCAGTACCTGTTTTGGCCCCAAAATGGCCGATTAAAACCAAAATGGAAGTCGCATGCAGTTCCTCGAATGGCCGCTGCGGGAGAAATGGCGGCGTAGTGATCGCCATTAGCTCGGTTCAGGAGGACGGGTCGGTGCCGCTTTTTCAGAGCAGTCTGTATGGCAGTTTCCCAACTGAGTGGTTTAGTAACGTTGCATCCAGATGACCGCCATTTTGATAGGCACCAGTGCGCCCCCTATGGGTCGTGAAAGTTGCTAATACCTACGGTGGCCGCAGAGACCCACATACACCTACCTCCCACTGAGAAAGTAAAGGAATTACTTCGGTACATACTGAACACTTCCATCTCCACAATGAATATACCCTGAGATTAGACATGCCTCCAGACATCAATGTAACATATTGATGCCCGGCGCTTAATTAACAACTCTTTAACTCGGACACCTCCCGACACCTAAAGAAAACATCTACCCGTCCTCACTTTAATAATCTACCAATATATAGCGCACACTATAGAGAGGCAATAGGATGTCCGTAGGCTCACCAGGACCATAGCAAGGAAATAGAAAGGAATGAAAAACTTTTTGTTTCGCGGAGATCCCTATAGCGTTCTTGTGGCCGTTC
Organism: Ixodes persulcatus; assembly: GCA_013358835.2. Classification (NCBI taxonomy): domain Eukaryota; kingdom Metazoa; phylum Arthropoda; class Arachnida; order Ixodida; family Ixodidae; genus Ixodes; species Ixodes persulcatus. Next base: position 15,451 of record JABSTQ010009502.1, read on the forward strand.
TATGGCAAACCAGCGGTCTATACATGGTCCAAGAACTGTCTACAGGAATCCATAGGATGGACAAAGGGGTAATAGAACGGCAAAAGTATGGACATAGGACGTCCACACGGGCGGAGTGAGCTGCCTTCATCTAGCGAGCGTCAGGTTCTGCGGTCATGCTGAGTGGTTAGAAACGTTGGCGATGTGTACTCTCGTCCCCAGCCACCTCATTGGAGTATCCGGTATTCGCGACTCCAGCAAAACGGACGCCACCAAGCGGGAAAACCGGGAACCAGCCGGTCCAGGTCGCTCCGCGATCCTCCGCGTCTCTGGCGGCTTTCGCGGACACGTGTTGTCGGCGCGGTGGCGAACAATGTAATTCGACGAAGGTCCGAAAATTTCTTAAGTTTGCCCGAGTGTTCATTGGTGTGGTGAAGCCTCAGTAGATTGATTCCTTCCATCACGTGTTTGAAAGCCCGTTTACTCCATCCACAACACACGGTCGCGTGCTTTCGATTTCTTAGATGGAATCACGGAAAACCGTTTTGATTTCTTGTCTGTCTCGAATCACATTCAAAGTGACGACTACTTGGTAACTGATAAGTGGTTTCTTTATAAGGATGTAGAACAGTGGGCTGAGGACGACAGACGAGGTGTTTCACTGGAGGGAACACCAATGTTGCAGTCAAGTGAATAGGAAGGTTCGATAGCTGCTTTTCTTGAGTTTGGTTGTGTTCGATTAGCTTCAAGTTTGAGCCACCCACGCCGGTCGGTGCGTTGGCTATTCATCTTGGCTGCTTTTTGCCGAAAAAGCCTCTGGACCACACTGAAGAAGTTGTTCTGATTTCGCAATTACTTGATTCAGGAAAACCTGCTTGCTGCATATGATTAATGAGGGAAATTATCTGCTTTCAAAAGGTGGGGGACGCGTCTCGCAAAGTTAGAAGCCGTCACGGCACTATAATCTATCGTGCCTCCAATAATTATATTATATACCCGTCGACACCAGCAGCAATATACGTCTCTATAGGGAGTTTTCACTGACGTAATTTTGTGCCCCATTTTGTTGTTGTGAGCTGCTTGGCGTGTGCCGAAGGCGAGCATTCCAGAAGCTTATAAGTCTCACCACGCTCACATCTCCTCAACAGGTTGCGATGTAATCCTTCATATTAGTAAATTTGTTTGGAAAAACAAACTAACAACAAAATGGCAGATTGACGTCATGTGAAAACAACCTATTGCTCAGGTTGACCGGCCACAAAAAAATACTAATTTTCTTCGTTCAGGATTCGAAGTCAAGTTCAGTGCAGAGAGGTTCTGCGTGAATCTCCGATGAAGACTCTCTTCAGTTTGTCCGTATTCGTCTTCGTGCTACCGGCTAGAACCGTTTGGCTAAGTTTAAGTAGTATCTCTCTGTCTGTCAAATATACTTTTATTCAGCAGTTCAGCTAATAGCTAGTCAACTCAGCTCATATTTCAACCCGAAGAATATACTAATATCGCTTTAGTGGGACATAGTACGTAATATAATACATAACCCGCTCGTCAAAATGACTTCTCGATTGCCACTAAAACCTGAATTAAAATACGAGTATCAGCTGCTTAGTGGGGCGCCAGCGGGTTAACATGCTCCTTGGCTCAAGATGCGCTTGCTTAATTTTCGTAATTTTCCTGCAGCCTGTGTTGTTGACCGAGCAGACGACTGGGGCTGTTTCTTAAACGCGGATACGCACAAAAGCTCGATTTCGCGGACAGATAAGTCACATGGTCGAGGCATGCGAGTTAGCTGAAAATTACTCTGGGTGGAACAATTCTGTAGTCATCGCCGCTTTCCTTAGATGATCAAAACTGATTAGAGTCTATTACCGTCTCTCCGGAGCCCATAGTTTCGGTTTTGAACGAAATCTCCGAAACGAAAGTTTGACATGAAAAGAACAAACAACACCGGGAAAACAAAACTATGCTCTGCAAGTTTATGTGCACCGGCTACACTTAGCCGTCTCAGTTCAAATACCTATAAAATTGGGCATTAAACAAGAGAAATTCTGTTAAATTGAATGCGCCACCCGTTCAGGCGGCCCGGCCGAGCCGACGCGACCTGGACCCAGCCGCCATGTTTGTTTGGTGGTGGCGCCCCCTATAGGTCGCTGGAGTCGCGAATAGGCGACTAAAAATACTAAAACGTTTCAACCTGCAACCAGTAAAAAAAAAAAAATAAGGGGGAGGCGAAACGATAATGCGTGACAGTTACGCTTATATCCTAAGTGTCTTCTACTGGCGTGGCGACGGCAAAACAATGTTTTCGCCCATACTGGAAGTGACGACAAATCAAGATGGCGGCGCCCTTGTACAAGTTAAGAAGGTAGGAGAAGCTCCTCCCACAAGCGTGACGCGCCCGTTTCAAATCCATCCGCAGTCGAAAGAATAGTTCACTGTTCCGCTCTAATGATTCATTAGAGCGGAACAGTGAAGATATTGGCTACAGAGCGGCATATAATCAGCTCCAGATCACGTGGCCGCTTGTTCTGGCTGCGAGTTGAGTTTTTCTTTAGTTTTTTCTACGACTTCGATTGCGTGTGGTGAAAAAAGAAGGGGTGTTACACAGGTCATGAACGTCAGGGATCCGTCCTAAGCGGTGTTTGCGCAAAATACAAAAATCGTTGCATCGACCCTTTAAAAATTGAAAGTATCAGCACGGGACTAGCACTTCCACCTGTAAAGTGAGAATGAGCTAGCCCATAGTTTTCTTCCCGCCGGGACTCGAAAGCATTGGACAACCGCAACATATTTATACGGTAGGCAAGTTGGTCTGCTCGTTACGCACCTCTTGCGTTCGTTTACCCGCCAAATGAGCCCACGTGTTTTTGTCCCTCGACCTGAACCAATGGCAGCACGCCCTGGGGTGCCTGGTCGTCGAGCCTTCCCTGGGCGTTCTCTACGTTGCCCTTTGATCGATGCCCTTGCACTCCGATGCGCTAAAGACTCGCCTTGGAACACTTGCTAGCCATGTCGTATTGCAAAATGCAATACGAAACAAAAAAAAAACGTACGCTACTCGCCTGAATTATTTCAGACGAAATGTTGTTGTTTTCGCAACATACGTAAGCAATATCAATGGTAAAAAATATCGATAAAATTCAAGAACTCATACTGCCCCAGTAGACAAAAAGAATGCGACGAAGCCGAGACACGCACCATTCCTCACCGCTGCTCGTTTCGACCTGGTTGAGCATCGTACCGGCGTGCAGTCGTATATCATTAGAGAGTTTTCGTAGACGGTTTTCGCCGTTCCGCACTCTAAGAAAAAATGGAGGAAAAAGGTAGCAACGGCGCGTTTTACTCCCTTCTACTGACGCGCCCTCAAGCGGACACGAGAAGGGAGGAACGAGACGTTTTACTCCTCCAGGCAGACGGGAGAAAGGTTTTACTTTCGCTAAATACTACTTAGAATCACTCCCTAATGTTAATAGCCGAATAAACTTGCCTTAGTTTTTTTTTTTTTTTCTAAGCAATGGCAGTTGGCAAATAAATTCGAAAAATATGAGCATCGTTCCCACCCTCAACCGTATCCTGGTGCCTATCATATGCCTCCAACTTTAATCATAGCCACGCGCTGGGTGGGCAAAGGAGAAAACGCCTGCTGAGCTCCAGGCATTGTTAGAGTTGGGCTATTCTCATCACCGCGCTGGTTGGGCACGAGCAACTACCCAAGTGTCCGGCGAGGCACTGATTGTACCAAGCTGAACACGACTGCTCACGCAGTTCTCGTGTCGAATCCATGAGCCGCGCTCGACTATCGTCAGGCGGGTGGTTTCGATCCCACAATTACGTCATCGAGCTTTGCGAAGGCAAGACTGCAAGAAATAGTCTCCTTTTATCCTCGCAATTTCATCGCGACAAAGAAGCTTCAGAATCAGTGGCGGTCTGTGCGAGTATACTTGGGCCCGACTAGGACCAGTATACACCACTGCAAAGTGTTGAACATTCCAAGCCGATATCGTTTCATGAGCCCTTTAAATGGCTACGATATAAATATTGTTTTCTTGCTTGGTTATTCTTCGCTTCAAATACAAAACAAATAACCATGAAAAGCGCGCAATGATAGACGAACGGTAATTAGAAAATTTTGGGGGGACTGTTTTGGGGAAAAGTGCTCGATTTAAATGATCAGAGACAAATCGGTGCGATTTAAATCATCGTGTGCTTTTCTTTTTTCATCACCCTGGCGCATGAAGTGTAGCGCCGTCCACTGCTACTTGCTAGCCCAGTCCGGCCTTGAACTCCATCGCTCAGAAGACTGTTCTGCATCTACCGCCAAGTGCCCTCGCTGTTCCGAGAAAAGGTCCATTCTGATCTATGGATCTATGGCGGAAGTTGCTCGATCGGAGGGTCAGCGGTGTAATAAACTCGAGCCAAGTGTGCTTTGCATGTAGAAACGGGAAGCACTTACTCGTAGTGAGATTTTTTTCTTTCTTTCTCGCATATTAGGTTTGCTTTGTGAAAAAAATAAAAGAGGATAAAAGCCTCTTTAGTCCACATTCTTCACATTTTAACTTCACTGGTTTGTGCAGAAGCCTCTCTCTCTCTCTTTCTTTTTGGGTCAAAAAAATGCGGCGTGTTTTGCTGCATATGAATAACGTACAGTTTGTTCACGCAAAAAGGTTAACAACGTTGTTCTTTTTTTTTTTTTTCCGCAACATTTATGCACCACCGAACCATCTCCGCCAAAATATGTAGCGCTATCGGAAAGGCCTGTCAAAAGGGAATTGTAGTAGACCGTTTTTCTCCTCCACTACGGTATCCGTGAAGAAAACGCCGCACCTGCGCATGCCCGCCGCCAGCCTTATCTGCATAGTTCAAGGTCTTGAGGGGGATTACGAAGCGCTATCCGGGTGCTTAGCGGGCTGCGGAAACGGTCTACTACAATTCCCCAAAGTTTCAGAACTATTCGTCAGTGGAAGCCATTCGGCACAGCACCCCCCCCCCCCCCCCTCCCATTCACTCCCCGAGATCGCAACAAGCAAAGGGGGGGGGGGGGGGGCGGATGCCGCCCTCCCCCCTTTCCTCTTGTTATTACGCCACTGCTACCCGTTATCTTATTCAAAAGTTATAGGTAACTTTGTCAGACTTTTAATGCGAAACTCCCCCCCTTCCTTTCCCCTGGTAGTTGACGCCATTCATCATCATGTATTCGTGCGTTTCATCGGCCAGAATTTTTACATTTTAAATTTCTGAAATTAGCGTGTAACTACATCTCTTTCTGCCATGCGCTGTTTAATTTAGAAAAAAAAAAAAATTTAGTCACTTAGTGCACGGACAGCGCGGTGCGAGTAAAGGAAGAATGGGATATCTAAGAGTGAAGTTTCGCCAGCAAAGCACTTGTCACGGCTACATGTTCGAACCACTCGAGATGAGAATGTGGTAATTTCGCAAGAACATGGTTGTGCAATGTCAATGTCCTAAGCACTCACTCCACAAAATGTTTAACCTCCATTAAAAAAAAAAAAAAAAAATATGTATATATCGAAAGACGAGCACTACAGCTGATCTCCAAACATTTGTGCCCCGGCGCTTGGTGCACAACTACACATTTGTGCTGCTGTGCTTGTAACAAGCGCCTCACGTTGATTTCACAATGCGAGAAGGGGATAGGGGGGAAAGGGAGGGGGGGGGGGGGTTGAAAATTTTGGCTTTATAGCCCTAAGAGCTTAAAAATTACAACGAAGTTTCGTATATCCATTAAGCTTACATAAACGATATTATCCAGACTTTTCAACTGACAAGAACGAGTAAAGGTAAGAAAAGGGTAGAGAATATCAGAACATTAAACTCACGGATGATTGCACGACGACGCCTGCTGTGTCGTTTCGAGCAGGACCTCGCTAACTATTTTAGAAACTTCAAAGATACTCTTCTACCATGGGACAGCCGCCACCACGCCTGCGAGCACGGTCGATTGCATCGACCGCTCGACAAGTAGTCCGCGCTCCTTTCGCTATTTGGCTCCCATCCGGGCTTTCCGTGCTGCGGTGAGCCTCATATACGCTTCTATGGTAAGGCATAATTTGACAATAAAGTGGCTTTTGTTAACTTGACAAAATATAATAAAGCGGACTGTCATAACGCAAAACGGAAATAAAGAGCAAAAACAAAACTACAAAGAAAATACAAAAATAGGCCGATATTGTTAAAAACTATTTCAAATTCTGTGGAAATTGTTAGAACTACATGTAATTTCATTATTTATGAGCTCCAAACAAGTTCTTTTTTTCTGTAATTTTATGTTCGCTTTACTAAAGGCTGGTAGTAATTAAATGAAACGGGAACGCGCGGCCATTTTTAAAATCCAGTATTGATTATGGTGGCGCCATCTGTCTTGATTCAGCGCAAACGCGACACGATCCGCAGGAAAAGCTTCCAGCTGACGAGACATCGCACGATCGCACCACGGCAACACGGAGGGACGCGCACCGTACTTCAGGCCCTACACCTTCTCCGCCTGCGTGTTTGTCCCGAGCAGCAGCGCAACCATGACAACGCTCCGAGAACGGCACGGCCAGTTCCGCTGACCGAACTGACGATCCGCGTCGACCAAAGCCTGTCGGCACCGCCGTACGAAAGCCCGAAACCAAACGACGGCGCGCTTCCTTCCGCGCTACTTTGACAGTTAGGCCTAGCGGGCTGACTCTCCGCCACGGCTCGACGCAGACTCGTGCGACCCGCGAGGCCGTGAGCGGCGGGTCGAGATGGCATCGAGCTCCCTGAGCCAGGAGGACGTGGACCACGAGCTGGAGGTGCAGAGTTCGCGGCGCACACGGATCCGCACGGCCCGGGCCAACGCGGTGGCACGCGGCGCGCTGGCGATGCGCGAGTGCTCGGCCGGCGACTGCGACTCCGGGGCCGCGCTGGGGGCCTGCCCCGAGGGGTCCCAGGTGGCACCGGAGCAGCACGACGCCTCCCCGAAGCCCTGCGCGAGGGCCAAGGACAAGCGCTGCCCGCCGCGGCCCAACCACCCCAATAAGTGCAAGGCGCAGCGGGAGCGACGCAAGCTGCGTGAGAAGCGCCGCAGCACGGGCGTCGTGCACCTCCAATCCACTGAGGTGAGTGGCCCCCGCACCTGCCCGGGCGGCACGAATGGCCTCTGAACGGCCACGAAATAACCATGCAACGTTAGGACATCCTGATGTCCATGCGTTGCGATGGCCACGAAATAACCATGCAACGTTAGGGCATTCCTGAGGATGTCCATACAGTGCCAAGGTGGCTTGGCAGCGCATGGACATCCTGATGTCCATGCTTTGCGATCTGAACGGCCATGAAATCGCCATGCAACGTTAGGACATCCTTGGGATGTCCAAGAACCCTACGCGCTGCCAAGGTGGTTAACGTGGCGAGCCTGTGCGGACAACCTCACGTATCGCCCCAGTCACACAGACGTCCTTTGAACGTCCTCAGCATGTCGGTGGAACGTTAGGACATTGTAAGGACATCCGCAGAACCATGTGTGCTGCCAGGGAGGTTGACATGTCAGGCAGGTCTGTACAATCTTGGGCATACCACTCCAGACACTCAGACATTCTTTACATGTCCTGGGGACATCTGTGGAGCGTCGGGACGTCGTGAGAATGTCTGTAGAACCCTGTGTGCTTCCAGGTGACAAGCTTGTCCATACAACCTCGTGCGTCCCGCTCTAGACACGCAGATGTCCTATGCACTTCCACAGGAGGTTCATGGAACGTCATGACATCCTGAGGACTTCCAGAGTTGTATGCTGCCAACGGCAGGCATCTGGGCACTTTCATACATAAATGTTGTTGGGACGTTTCTCAGACAGTTGTGACATTCTGGAGACATTCGTAACATCGTACAGGTGCAGGAGACGTTTGCAGATTTCCAGCAGTGCCCATGCAACTAGGGAAATTCGAGGGACGTTCCTGAGACGGTAATATCCGCAGCCGTCTGTACGTCTGTGCTGCGGCGACACATTCTGGGACGCATTTGAAATGCCGATCACGTCCCAAAGGCGTCTGAAACGCCCATACAATCGCAAACATCTTGGGGTGTTGTTAATGCTCTGCAGTCGTCCAGCAAAAAGCTTCATAAAATTACAGGTCTTGCACTCATGATGTGTCTGGAATGTTGATAGCATCCCAGAGCCATCCTAAAGAGCCATGGATGGTTGAGGATTCTCAACAACTACTTAAGACATCAGTGGATCATCAGTGATCATATCAGTACCTCACATTCAATAATACTATTCACAACACTAGCAAAGTGTCTTTTGCAGTGTTAGTTGGACAGGTGGAACCCACAATACTCTGCAAGCAAAAGGGAGAAATTTGAGTGAACATAAATAATGAACGGGATTACACTGACACGACACCTATAGTCGGTGACAGGTTAAGGGTTCAGGGCAAGGGAAGGCTGCTGGAGCGAGGGGGATGTTTCCTCCTCTCGTCTCCAGCAATCCATCTGTTTACCAATCTTACCAATCGAGATTACCAATCTTAAGCTGAAAAGGGTCAAATGTGCGGCAGCCAAGTTGTGCAAAGAATTACAACTGTCCAAGCTGGAAAAAGAAATTGGTAAGACCACGAAAGGTAATCTTGATGTATTCTTTTCTGTTAAGACACATAAAGTGAATGCACCCCTGCAGACTATCGTTACAGAGAAGGGAGCGTGGCAGAGACAGGTCAGTTGATTCCTACAAGAGCACTTAAGTCGGTTAGAGACCTTTGGTCCTTTTTTGGTGTGCAATTCGCAGAGTGTCATAGATTATCTTAGTACTGGTGCAGTCACAGATGTGGGGGGCTTTTCCATAGATGCTGAGGATCTTTTTTTATTCCATCCCTCATAACGCTCTGTCTCGGTACGTGAATGTATTGAAAGAAATGGCGAGATTGGCTTCCAGAACGCTAGCGGTGTGTGTACTGAGGGGTTTTTAGAGCTGCTCAAGTTTTATCTGGAGTCAACTTTTATCCTATTTAACGGTAATCTTTACGTTCAGAAAAAAGGAATTTGTATTGGTTCGTCTGTGGCGCCTGTGCTTTGTGATATTTTTTAGCCAAGTGTGATAGGGCCATTTCTGATAAACTGGATGACGAGCGCATTTGTAAAGTGTTTTGTTATGTGGATGACTTTTGGTTTTGTTTATGAGGTTGGAGGGCGTATGTGAGGCAGATGTCGTGAGGTCTGTTTTAGAAGTTTTCACACATCATTCGGAGAGGCTCACTTTCCCTTACGAACTTCAGAATGGGGCTTACCTGCAATTTTTGGATTTGAGATTAGAATTCATAGCTAAACATGTTTGCTGGTCTTATCACCCACGCTCTCAGAAGGGTCTTCTTCCATATGATTCATCGCACTCCAAGCTGGTCCAGAGAAGCATTGCCTTGCCTTGCCTACAAGCTGCACTCGAAAAGTCATGTCATCATGTGGTTAACGATAGTTTTGCCCGGCAGGTTGAGAGACTGACAGTGGCAGGTTTCCCAACTTCGGTTTTATTGAGGTTTGTTAAAGAAACTCAAAGGGGAACCCCGTCCCCAGAGGGAAAGGCCAAATAAGAGAGCATTACAATTGTAATACCGTATCTCCATAAAATTTCACATAACTTGAAAAACTTTGCCTTGAGGTACAATATGCCATTGGTGTTTTCCGCTCCGTGTAATCTGGCGCAACTATGCGTGAGAGTTGGCGATAAGAAGGACAAAGGCCCTGCTTGCTCGATGAAGCATGAAAATCAATATGTTGTTTGCAAGGTGGGAGTTGTGTACACGATTCCACTAACGTGTGAAAAAGCCTACGTCGGTCAGACGGGCAGATGTCTAAATCACAGATTGCGGGAGCGTGACTTGTCGTTGTGATCAGTGGTGGGAGCTGTAGGGGGGCATCTGCCATTGCATTGTCATGGATGTGGGTGCAAACCTATCCTCAATAAGACTGGTATCATTGGCAACGGAAGGGACGGAGTGAACAGAGAAGTTTTAGAGGCGCATGCAATTATCGAAGCAGGCGCCAACTGCGTAAGCCAAGCGTCACTGGGCTTAAGTAGTAAAGAGATTGTTTTTTTGGATACGTGGTGAATGTATCATGTGACGTGGGCGGGGTTGCTGTTTTCTTTGTTTTCATGTGATTAAAGGTCAGTTGAGAGTCAGCGCTTGTCCTGTTTGCACTTCCTGTAGTCCCCATTTACTGTTTGCCTTTTCATCTGTTTCCTCCTCCCCAGCCTTCCTTTCCCTCGCCCTTAACCTGACACCGACTATAGGTGGCTGTGGGCTCTTGCAGGTCATCGCGAGCTGCACTTTCCAAGGCAATGAATGACACCAGAGTCTAGTGAATGTCTGCGTTCTGATGACTGTTTTCTCCAGATGTTTGTGGCTCATGTAATTTTGGCCTCTGACACACTTCTGAAATTAAGCCTTTTCCCGGTGCACCTTGAAATACTGCACAGTTATGAGCATGTGCTAAAGGTACCGTCGAGCTTGCAAGCTCGTAATTAGCTTGTATATTATTGAGTTCCAAGCCGCTTTGTGTGTGTTTATAGATGCGGATCTTGTGTAGTGTTAGCTCGTCTGCCATGTTGCAGTTTGTTTTAGGGCCTTAAAAAGAAGCATCCTATTTCTATCTGCGCTTCCATGGTAGCCTGTTTTCTGAAGCTGGTCTAGATGAGCTCCAATTTTGATCCGGGGCAAGCACAAGAGCTTTCCGGGATGCTGATTGGGCGTGGCATCGCAGCTTTCATGCTGGAAGAGTGCTACTGACCAATGGGAAACTCTTGAGCCGTTCGCAAGCCCATGATCAGGCAGTATTATGGTGAGACCGGTCTTGCAGCTTCTGAGGCACTTGTCTCAAATGTTCCTTCATTCATTGGCTGATGTCAGCTTGTGTACGCAAACAGAATGACATAGGACATGCTAAGAAAGCGCAGGTTGTCACTTCCAACGTGAGATAGAAGACGATCGCAATTTCAACTTGGGTCCAATATCACTTTGCCACGTCACTTGATTCATAGCAGGTGATCCACTTTTCTGTCTGTTTCTAACCAGACGACGTACGGCATTTTCTTGTTCCATTTTCGTATGCAAATGACGCTTTGTAGCAGGCCAACCTTGTTCTTCACACATTAGCAAACGATTCCATAGCCCTCTCTGTGAGAGCCAGATTGGATTTTGCTCTCGCAGTGACCAAAATCAGACCCCTGGGGGTGGCTTGTGCCTGACTAGGCGTGTGCACTGCGCAGAGCACTGGAGGCAGCACGGGCGAGGAGGAAGAGGAGCTGCTGAGCATGTCGGCCGAAACACGGCGCAACACGGCCCTCAACGAGGTGCCCCACGAGGCTGGCTTCGCTGGGCCGGCAGATGGACAGGCGCCACAGGAGGTGAGCTGCCCCCACAGTTCCCTAACCCCTCCCCAAATCCCTAGGCATTTCTCTCTGTTTTGTCACATTGGTCATCTTTGCCTGTGAATAAGTGCACTGTATTGCATTCCTTTTCTCTCGCTAACAATCTTTTAATTATTTGACATACTTCATCTTTTTTACCTGCACCCATCGAGCTACCTATTCCAAAGGCATCATCTGAATGCTGATGGCTTCCTGATTCCGAAGTGCTGTCTCAATTCCCCAGATTCACTCTAAATAATTAAAAAAAGTGTTATTTTGTTTGCTACCGAAACCGAAACCCGTTTTCCCTAGTTTTTTTTTCCAGTTTTCCCCGCCATCTAAATGTGACGTCCCATGCGGGAAGTGACGCACGCGGCCGGTAATTGGATACACTTGCGCCCGCCTTTCTCGTGTTGAACGGTGAGAAAACAGGGGTGTTCGTGCTGTCGGAAGTTGATAATAACCTCTGTTTGCAGAAAATATTACCTTGGCCTATGCGCTATACTATGAGGGAAAAAAACGAAAGCAAAAGACCTTATTCAGATATGCCCGCCATCTATCGGATGTGGCGCCAACCTTCCTTCGGACGCCATCTTTGAGGCGACTGGCAAAGCACTGTGCCCTTTTGCGGCGTGTGAAAGCGACGCGCAGCGACCGCACGACTGCTCTGTTCCGCTATCGTATTCAACGAGGAAATAAAATGAAAAACAACCAATGTTAAAGATTTGGATCATACTGTTTTCTTTTCAAGTTAAAGGTGTTATAGCCAACGCTTGAATAGCCGTAACGCTTTCTTGTACTATCGATGCTCCTAAAAAGAGCACCCGCGCGTTAGTGTTGTGTGCTTTTACAGAGCTCTTAAACCTTTCTTAGTATATGACACTTTCCACTATAGCATGAAAGGCTCATGATATTTGCATCTAACATCAACGAGCATCTATTATTTTATGTAATTTTTTTGGGAGCTCGATGTTGGCTAGCGTTGTAGCTTCGTTCGCGCAGAGGAACATCGAGGTCCAGTCAACATCGCTCAAATACACCATTTGCGCTTTTCTTTTTTTTTTTTTCTTAAGTTGGGTTTTTACATTTGATTGAAGGCTGATGCAAAGTGCAGAAGAGCTAGGCAACGCCACAACTTTGATTCGCACGAGAATGATAAAGATAACTGTGCTAGAAAGCAAAGGTGAACGCTCGCTTACTTTACGCTGGATCATTATTATCAGGCGACTCTCACATTTCGAGAAACATTTTATAGATGTCGGCGAAAGCATAAAAGCGGGCTCTTGACTGCCAGCCTGGACCTGTTGGGGGGATCGGTGGCCGAGTGGGCTAGCGCACACCAGCTCGGAGCACGTGGAGCGAAAGCTCGCGCTGCAGAACCCAGGGATCCTGGGTTCAATCCCCACCCCCGCCCCTTTCGATCTGGATGAGCATCGTACCGGCGTGCGGTCGTGTATCACTACTGCGTGGTGCACGTTAAAGACCCCAGGCTAGCGGTTCTACTGCACTGGCTAAATTGCTCATCTACAGCGAGTGACTCGTCGCAACATTAAAAATGGCGGACCAACGACTCGCTGTATAAATATCCCCACAACCCAATTATTATTATTAACCTGGACCTGTTGGCGCATTGAACAGTTGCGCTTGCTCGCTTCCCAACAGATCGGGTTCGCGCTGCGGGAGAAGCTTTTTTATTTGTAGCCAATACTGCAAGCAACCACTTCTATGAGCACTGGTCATACTCTATTGCGAGTAAGCATGAAATTTAGCCTATGGGACTGCGCTACCAGGAGGAGCACATTAAAATGTCGCTTACATTTATATTTATGCATTTTCTCTGAAAGGGCCAAAGATAATATATGCGCAAGTACCGAATTTATTTGTTAGTATTATTATTACGATTATAAAAGGAAAATGTTCCGGCTTTCCGTAAAATAGTGTTTTTTTTTTTTCTACGTTATATTTTACGTACTTGCACCGCGGCGACACGCCGATCATTTCCGCTTTTATGTCTCGCATACGGTTGTGTGAGTATGCTAGTGTAGATCTTCGGTGTAGTTTTTATTTTTTACCTGCAATAAAAATTACTACTATCGTAAATTTGTGCTGTATCACACGCGCTCCTTATAATGATGTTTCGAGCTACCATTCGGTGATCTCCCCAAGGAACTAAATAAAGATTTATGTCATAAATTTAATTTCATGTTTTTTTTTTTTTTGTTTTGTTTTTTTGTGGAACCATATCTGCAATATTCCTAAGGTCAAGACAGCGGGGAACCAAGATTGAACGTTCCATTCCCCCATCATAAAACTCTGCAATTGGGGTCTGCACACGCTGGGTCAAGGCGCACTGGGTGAAGAACTGCTCGCATTCTTTAGACCCGCAGCCGCGAATGCAAAATAAAAACAAACTGTCACACAGTAGCTGATGGCCCTGCTAAATATATCGTACAAATCGTCCTTGTGCAGACAGGCATAATGAGCTGATCAGGCAAGTTAACACTAACCTGAAACAAATGCGTCAGTCGGCCTGCTCTGGTGCGGGAATGAAGCTCATTTTTATAAAATGAGATTCTTAGTGAAACCACTCGAAACAAACTTGAGCTTAATACTCTTAATTTATTCTCAAGTAGCTGACTCGATCAATATAAAAAAAAAAAAAAAAACTTAAGAATATGCACAAACGCAACACGGGGAGAGGGGTTCATACTGCAGCGGGCGGCGGGGTCAGTGGCGAAGCCTCAAAGATGGTGTCGAGCCTTTGAGAGTACCCGTGGCCGCCGAGAGATGGCGCTAATAAAGAAAAAGGTCTATTGTGATTTTGGGTGAACCGTTCTTGCAACTCGGTACACTCAAGCTGCGGCTCGCTAGTTTCGTAAAATCGCTAGTGTAAATCCGTTCTCCTTCTATCACAAGCAAGCAGTTATGCTGGTAAACAAAGGTTAAAGAAGTCTCGCAATTTTTGTTTTTTTACAAATTGCCCGAGCATTATGGGGAGTGCTCGGAATGTGGGTACAGGTGCACCACAGGTCCATTTTACCTAAAGGAATCTGTAATATCTCTTAGAGTTTCTTTCGAAAAGTTAGTGCCGCAGACTCCAGGGCGTGTCACTACTTTTGTAGCATGTATATGGTCTTTGGTGCTTGGGTAGTTTAGCGAAACATCTATAGACCATTCCAGAAAAGCGCTTTTGGTCGGTGCCATTTTCAGCGTTCGTGCATGTGATGCATACTTAGCTCGTCTTCCGAAGCGACGAAGATGCACGTGCTAGACTGTGATTCTCGTCAACATTGAAATGTATAGAATGGAGTGAACCGCATTTGTGTATGCCAGACGGCCTTCATAAAGATTGTCTTAAAATTAAAATAACCCTACAACCACCAAGCCCAACATCAGGCTGGGATTAAAGGTCTGTATAATACACAAATATGCTATTCATCTTCAATTAAATAATATTTAATTAAAGATGCAACAGTGCGTAAAGTACAGAATTTCATCGTAAAATATTTAATTAAAAATAAGTTGACAAAAAGCTAGCCAAAGAAACATTGGTGCCCATATTTATTTTTGTTTGTTTGTTTATTTACTGTCAGGGTAGAATGCAATGTGTTCAAACAATCATCTACGAGTGCACATGGGGAAGGGGGTAATTCTACATAAGAAGTTTTTTTATCAATTAAGTTGGTTTTGCGCAGTTTCCATCCGCAGTAAATTTACATGCCTCCCCTCAACGACGTGAATATTTTCATAGTTTTAAAACCTTTTCAACCCTATATGGCATTTCTCTGCAATAGAATAAAATAAAGACGTTTTCACCACCTCTTCTGCGAGAGAAAATCGCACTCCAACAATTTGACAAACAACCCAGGCAACTGGTCTATCGTAGATTAATGGAGCTCAACATCTGCTCCCTAAACCTCTAATGCATGAATAGCAGTGTGTCTAAAGTCATGTCTAAACTCAGACTTGAACTTCATTTAGACGTTTCACTTCTTGTTTTCAAGAGATTGACAGTGCGAGTGGAACTCCAAGAGTAGCCCGTGCTTGATTCAATGTCCGAATTGGATTTAGTGCTTCTGGAAAAAAAGAATCACTGAAGCAATTGTGAACCATGCCGGCTTGAGTCTGCGATTGCCACCCTTGAAGCTGTTTCAACGCCAGAAGGATACTCAACTCTTAGCACGCAGATGTAAAGTATTCCGAGCATAAGCGAGAATGTTTCAAGTGACACTAGTTCTCTCGGCACACATCTCATGCAAAAGCGCTTTGACACTGCTTGCCTCCACTGCTGCCAGGGAGCGCATTTGTTTTACCCATAAAAACAAGGATAAAAAAGACTTTCCAGCACTGTTCATACTCTCTACTGCAAAGCACAGTTTGCTACCCATTCCAAAAAAGATTTCAACATTAAAGCTGCAAAAAAATAATCTCGCTCGCTGGCGACCCGGAAAGCCGCTTCGCGGCTACCTGGGTCATTTGTCTGCCTTCCCGGCAATGATGTACACTGGTAGAGAAAAGTAGGGATTTTTCATTGTTGCCAGTAGAGAGCCGCCTTCTGAGACCATCGCGGCCAGCGGAATTAAAAAATTCAATAATGTCACGGAAAATTTTTATTTTAATTAAATATTTTGGCTATCAGTAGAGGAAGGGTTATTGATGGGGTCTGCCGTTTTCCAGCCACATTGAAGACTCAGAAAATCGGCGAAGCTCCCCTTTTAAGTTGATGTCCCCATTCATTCCCTTTTCTTGTCTCAAAAATTATTTTTCTGTACCACCACCACCGGCAAAATTCTGCACCTTGAGTGGACTCGGTGGAAGCACCGCAAAAATATGCACTCATTTGAGTGCACATGTTTGCAGTACCTCGCTCATTTTCATTTGAGAAAGCATTCTTCCTTTTGAAAACAAATGAAAAAAGCTTATTGGTAAGTTTCGTTGCTAGAGATCAGTGAGGGTGGTTGAATGCAGCGATCAGTTCCTAGCCTAATAAAATGTTGGCGTACGAGATATAGTTGTTATAAAACAATCTGTCTCTACGAATTGGGATTGCCTCATTGTGGAGATGCCAAAAAGAAACTCCGCTTGTGACCAAATTGGTGGTGCGCTGCCCAAATAAAGGGATTTGTGTTACTCTGTAACCTATCTAGTGACTCTGCATTGAACTAAGCAGTAGAAATCTGATGGGAGGTACAACATATGCCCTTGCATTCCTTTACATCATTGGAAAGAGGCTCTTACATTTGTGGAATAAGAAAACGAGCAAACATATCCTCTTTTCCTATCTGCATATTCTAGTTCTACAATAACCCAGTGTGACAGATTGATCGAATGAAATGAACTTGCAGTCAGTCAGCCAGACACCACGCAGTATTCTTTTAAAAATCGGGCATCATATTTTACCGGTAAAATTCTGCGCACGTTTAGGATATTTGCAGCTCGAAGTGCATTTTTGTCTGGCAGATGAAAGGAGGTTGATTTAATCGTTCAGCAGGCAAAAAAAAACTTCTTGCATTGCAGCATTGAATCAAGATGTAATATGAAAGAAAAATGCTTTTTAGATGCTAAGAATCTCACTCTACTCATCGCAAAGGATTGTGATAGGGACAGCTGGTGAGAGCTAGGAGGGACCAAGTTTCGGGCAACATAGCTTCATATTCTGAATGTTCAAAAAACCAATCTTCTCTCATTCCTTTTGTACCCAGGTCAAGAACACAACCAAGGCCTATCCGACGAGAAACAACAAAAGGTGCATATATAGTTTGTACTTTGGTCAGCTTCTGGATGCTTTTGACCTGCTCACGTCCAGCGTCGCCCTATGCATGTTTTTGCGCAGTCACTCTGATCTACTCGAACGGAGGCTGGCTCGGACATTTGCATTCGACTCTTATCAACTGTGCTGCGACCACTCGTGACGGCTTACTACGAGATAACACGCTGGCGCCATCTATTGGGCAGCTCTGTGACACTTCTGCTCCGTATTTATTTTTTTATTTCTTTACAATACCAATAGCTCTTTTGGCCTGTCTGAGGGGTGTGTACTTTCTTAACAAAAAAAAGGACAAAGAAAAGAATTCTACGGAAATTAATTGCCACAAATACGATCATCATTCGCGTGACTTCCCGGTTAAAGGCTAGTGCCCACAAAATCATCACCAAACACCATTCCGAGAAAACTAGGGCATCTTTGAATAAAAATCGAGTAACGCTTTTTCGAGCTTCTCCGCATTATCGATCCCAACAAAAAGGTCGCCGTCCAAACTATTCCTCTCCTCGGTCGTTTTTACCGGAAAGCAGCGTTGAGGTGTGACTGCCAGGATGGGTGTGCCAAGCATCCTGCGCGAGGCGCATGTGCTAGATGGCGCTCTGTTCTTTGTCGCCGGGATTACGATTAAAGATTACTTGGGTTTTGGGTCTCACGGCGGACAGCTGCTCTTCATCTTGTGTACGCGTGACTGGCTCCGCCGAGTTGCGACGTGGAGTACTTGAAAACATAGAGGTTTGGACAGTATGGCTCGACTCCAAACTGATCGTTAGTTCTGGGAGACCTTCCGTTAAGATCTATATATTTGCTCGAATTGATGTCCTAATACCCGTATGCTTTGCACATTGTTCTTTCGTCGTGGGCTCGAAATAATTCTCACCGTGCGATAAGTAATCATTTCTCATAAATAGGGCATAGATTTGATCTCGCAAATGCCGCGAAACGTTTGGTTCTAGTCGTACCTGGACGGAAAGGGCTCCAGGTCTCTGTCCGTGTTTCCCAAACTATGGGTCGCGAGGGGTTCGTCGAAGATTCGCAGACCACCTGGATAAGATGGAAAAAGAGAAACGAAATGGGCTTCTCTGCGGCGGTGTTGACGAAACAAAGTACAGGCTGCTGCTCAACGTTGAGCCGGAACTGTGAGTCGTGGCATCCAACCCCAACCTCGTTTTGAGAACCTGCGCTCTAACTAACTTGCTCACTTCAGTCATTAAGAACAGTCATTCCTGCTGGCACGCATTTGTTTTCTTTTAGCGATGGTTTCTAGCCCAGCCGGTTCACTCCGACTATATTAAATGTACGGAAGAAAACGTTTCTACCATCAATTGTTCGTGCATCGGAATTGAACACCTTGGGCATCGCGAAAGGCCCAGGGTGGGGCAATGGACGGTCACGACGCCATATTTTATATTTTTGATGGATGGCAGGGTAGTGGAGTTTGGGAAGTACCGTTCTGATAGGTGGTGCCAGTGTGTCTTCTATAGCAAGGGGGTAACGTTGGGGAGGAGCTGGAGTTGTCCCGCCTCCGGTGCGAGCCCTTCCACCGGAGGGGAAGGAGTTGCCCCACTTCCCATACAGACGAGCAGTCTGTATGGGAGGTGTCCGCCATTAAATTTCAAATACTGTCAGCGGTTTTCACTCGCCCCCTCTCTTAAAGGACACGTGCGAAGGAAAAAAATGTTTTGTTTAAACAGCCTAGAGGAAAAAGAATGTCATAAAAAACATTTACAAAAAAAAAACTTTTGGAGCTATATTTTTTTTTTTTTTTTGCGAAACGAATTTGTACTTGGCACCTCTGGGAGCCGCCACTGGTCATGTGGTAGACCTGCGTGCCACTGCAAAGTCATGTTACCACTGTACGCTAAGCGTGGCGCACCGCTTGTTGAACGCGTTTCTCCCCGTTGGCGCTGCCGGCGTCAATTTTTGACCGACGGACAGGTCTGTCACGTGGTGCTTGCGCTCTTTCGGGAGCTTCCTATGAGCTCTAAAAGTCACTTATTTTTTTTTTTTTTTTTCGCTTTGAACAAAGATTAATAAGTAACCTTTAGAGCCCATACGAAGCTCCCAAAAGAGCGCAAGCACCACGTGACCATAGCAGCCAGTCATGTTGACCGTAGCGGCCACTTTTCTGCGGGCTCTCACGGGCGGCTACTACAAATTCGTTTCACGCCGTAAATATAGCTCTAAAATATTTTTTTTTTTCGTCGTAAATTTGTTTTGACATTTTTTTTTCCATCTAGGTTGTTGAAAAAAAAATTTTTTCCTTCGTACGTGTCTTATAAATCTACGTGCTCTAGCGTTTTCCCGTCACGAGTCCTTCCGAGTGGTCTTTGCGCGGTGAAATGCAAATGTGCGAACCGGCCTTGGGGATTTGTAACACGGCCCGGGTGTCGCTCCGGGGGTTAGTAAAAGCCTCCGCTCGCAACCAGTACCACCTACAAGACGAGGCTCGCACCTTCCCGCTCCAAACGTCGTCGCCAGTGGATCCACCCGGTGTCGCATGGCTCGCGTCTCGCAACGAGCGCGACAAGGGGAGGACGGCAGGGAGGAGCTTCGGTTGCCTCCAGCTTCCTATGTTCGGCGACGCTTGGGCGTCTAGGTGCCCCTCGAGTTCGCACTCTGTCCCACGCGGCGACGCCAAGACGGACAGTTCTGCCGCTTTGCGGCGTACTCTGGTTCTTTGTCGCTTTAGGCGGGATCCACAGACGACGACGTCGTGCGCGCGCCTTTAATTCTAGTTTGTAATTTTGCGACCGAAGATTGTGTGTGGCGCTTTGCTTGACGCCATTGTCGGGGCAGTCCGTCGGACCTGGACGCGGACGACGAGGACAACCAGGACTACGACAGTGCGGTGAACCAGTCCGACTCTGCCCTGAGCCTGGCGCAAGACAGCAACCACAGCAGCGGCCCCACGTCCAGCAGCACGGGCGGTGGCGCCCATCTGCCCCCCAAGCCGCAGGGGGGCCTCTCCAACGGCACCTGGGAGGCCATGCAGAGGAAGGACGAGGTAAGGCCTGCCCCCGTCTTTGGAGACATTTTCACCCTCGGCTGCACGGGCGCCGTCATTTCGAAGTTTAGTTGCTTCGACTCCTCGCTGCGCTCTCCCCTTTGCACCTGGGCAGACGTGTTGTACTCTTGTTTTTCGTCGCATTTCACGGCGACACTCCATAAATTGTGGTCTGATACTTGTAGACCGACACGCTGTTTACAAACAAGCCCGCATTTGCCCACACCGAATTCGCGTGAATTGAAGCATCTGCACATGCGCAGTGCCGTCGATAGTGCCACCGCAGCTGCGTGACATCAGGGCCGCGTGTTGGTCTGTATCTATTACCTAATTGCATTACATTGTAATGTGCAGTTAATTTTGTAGCGCAATCTGACCTTTTTCGCCGTCGGCGTACGGAACATGTGTTAGGATGAGGCGCAGGCATGGGCGTTAGCACCGAGCCACATTATGTGGATGACTAAAACTGCATGAGGGTTCAAAGGTCAATTACTTACGACAACTCAGGTGATAGGCAACGAACGTTTACCTTGCATTTGATGTGATGGTAGGAATAATGATAAATTGACATCGGGCAATTTGTTTCTTCATAATACCAGACTTACATGTGTTTGACGTTCTCAATTGTTTCTGCGATATAAGCATCCACTTGATCGGTTTACTTATGAATTTTAAGAAACTATGTTGTGCTCGGTCCTATGTCGCCAGTTTTTCGAGTTATTTAGTGATTTTCTTAAGATAACCTCAATTAACGTAATTTATTTGAACGCAAAGATTGGGACTTGTCGCGTAAGAAACTGTCATGAGTAGCGAAGTTTAGAATAGTGTAAGGAAAATCTTTGCGCACGCAAAGAAATAGCCTCATTTCCATGTGCCAATCCAAAACCCTGTTTGGGCTGGGCGCATGTGCATTACCAACAATGTTTTTGGGATTTTTTAAAAATTTTTTTTGCATACTCGAATTTGCATTTGCCTATCTAGACAGGGTATGCAAAATCAATTTTGATGATTGTACCAGTGTTTCGATCTGGATGAGCATCGTACCGGCGTGCGGTCGTGTATTATTACTGCGTGGTGCACATTATAAAGACCCCAGGCTAGCGGGTCTACTGCACTGGCTTAATTTCTTATCTACAGCTGAGACACCAGACGCCCACTAAAACTTCCTACTGTATAAACATATATACCAGACAATTATCGTTATTATTATTAATATTAAAACGCATAAAATGTAGTCGGCAGAAAACTCGTTGGAGTTGAGGGTTGTCGATGGCGAATATACTTGTAGTGGCTGGCGACGCCCACATCTACAAAGCACATGTGTTCAAATAAAGATCAGTTCACTCTGCTCCATGAAGTGGCACCTTAGACTCGAGCCAGATTTGCCGATGTACATCTCCCGCACCCTTCAATTTTATTTAGAAATTTTTTACGGATGACAAGTGTCAAACTTAATTTGACGGGCACTTATATCTCGAGTATGCTGGAAGCAAATGCCAATATAAAAATGGTTAGGGTAACTTCCTGGGGCCAAAATTGTGAAATGCTACTAATGAGTACTTTAGCGGGGCTTATAATTAAAGAGATTTCTTACTCGGCCTAAGTCGGATCACCTGTCAAAATAGTTTTCATATAGTTGATTTTTTTTTTTGTAATACGGGCCGAAAAAAATATTTTTTGTTTTTTTGTATATTATCCGCATCGTTGTAAGATATTTTTTTGGTCCGCAAAGTTCACAAAAAAGTTTCAAGTCCCGCTGTTGACATGCTTCTTTACATGCGTGTAGTATTAGTCTCGTCATTAGTTCATTTTTCTAAAAAATAGTGTCATAGGGTACGGCCGTAGACGTTGGCAGTGATGGAAGTGCCGCACCATTTGCGCCCAATTGCGCCATGAACGAAAGTTTGCTATATCTCGTGCCAAAGTGTCATTTGCGCTTAAAATTGCGCCATAACTGCGCCAGGATGGGCTTAAAGCAAAATATAAAAATAATTTAATATTGGTCGGCCCTAATATTTAGAAAAGTAGAAAAAAAAATATGATTCGAATAGATTTCACGGCGTCTCTACTCGCCATCAAGTTTGTGTCATCTTAGGTCTGAGCACAATCGAAAGCTCGAATGCATACAACCTCGAACACACATACTAAAAGCGCGAGACACGGGGTATTCATTGCAGCCGATTGGTTTAGCCGATGAAAAAACACACACAGTGAGATGAATGCCACGATATCCCGCTTTTATGCTGTTCAATTGGCCCATTGGCTCGTAGAGTCGGCTGTAGTGTCGACTTGAGGTGAAATGAAGTCTAGGGATTCTTCGTCAATCGCTCTGGCCGGTTGATGGGCTGGCCAGTTGGTCTTCGACATGGTCTAAATTACCGGACGATGTCTGCAGGTCAGAAACTAAAAGTCTGGAGAAAACTTTGCAAAATATAGTTGGATGGTCGGTTAGCGCAAAAGGCACGGAATTCATTCTCAGGATTATTACGGATCGACCTTCTTTGTCTTCATTGCGGATTAATCTCTAATAATAAATAAAAAAAGGAAACGGGCAAAAAAATATAAGAAAAAAAAGAACGCGCGGGGCTTTATTTTTTAATAAATACGGTAGTTCTTGCGCAGCTGTCGAATGAACGAGCGGTGAACTTTGATTTAACTCTAGTTCCAGCGCCGCTGAAGAGCAGTGTCACATTTAAAGCGCGTGTGTAGGCTTTCATAATATTTGTCAGTGGTTGTTTTTGTAGTTAATGAGATTAGAGTTTTGAGTTTGGCAGGTTCATAAAACTTGGGGGACGCTTTTTTATTGGTGTAGCGGATATGCTGGTTTTTGCTGGCATTTTGCAGGAAATTATATTGACAGGTCAATTAGAGTGTAGAACAGGGATGGGAGGGAGCCTTTATCGCGACTGAAGGGTGTGGCTGTCATTTATTTTTCGACCATTTTTAGTACCCGTTTTAGATGGACCCCGCTCTAGAGCCTTATTTGAAAAAAAGAAGGCTATCTGTTCCTTTCGCATCCTATTTATTTTTGGCACAAAATGTGATAAGTAATATGCTCCTGTATCAAAGAGGAACTGGCAATCATTATCACGGACAAACTCGTTTAAATATGCAATCACTTGTTTTTTATTCATTTGCATCTGCTTTACAAGCATTAGCGACTGCTCCATACCAGTATTTTGAATGCTACAGAACCTGCTACAGAAGGTTCAAATGCTGCTTCCATCACTGCAATGGTGATCTTCCTTGTACATCAGTTCGGTCGTTTCGCCACCGACCATAATCTGATGCATCCAAGGTGTTAAAAAACACCGCAATTTGTGCTCGAAACCACTCTTGAGTCCTCAAAGTGGCTGAGTACCACTGTTTCATTGGTTATGTGCTACAATAGAAACATTTGTATCGCAGCATTTAGGCAAAAACCACATAAAACAGGAACACAGTGACGTGCACATTGAAACCGAAACCAACCAAATTGAAGCAACATTATGGTGCCGAGTTTTTCAGCGCCCTCTATCCGCTGGTCAGGCAATTACTGAGATGAAAACGTCCATAGTCACTATGGCACCTTGACAGATGGCCACTAAGGCAATCTTCAGGCTCAGTGTTTTTGAGTATGAAAGTTTACCAGCTAGCCTGCGCCGTAACCCTTATTTCTGTAACTAAGGCAGCTTGGATTTGCTGGCATGATAGCTTAGGCACGCCGCTATAGCGGCTTAGGATTGCCAGTATGGCAGCTCTAACTCGCCGGTATGGCAGCTTAAGCAGGGGACACATGAAAGGGAAACTAGGCACCGCGTGGCGCTCCGTCTGACGCACTACTCGGCGATACTAGGAAATATTTTTGGATCGAAGACACATGTACGCAAAAGCCCGTTGCGCTCGTCGCGCTACGCACATATTGCTGGGCGACCATTGGCACCGAACGTAGAGTGACTGGCAGTGCTTCGCTTTAAAATGCACTGTTTATGCCCAAAACGTAAATTAAAGTATTCAGAATAAAAATAAAACGGGACACATGTTCTTGTACTCCCATAATATTACTATGAATGGAAGACACTACTCATTAGGGTAGTGTTTTGAACCTCTGCATTAATATGAATGAAATTTGCGGTATATACTTGCAGTTGCAAGGCAGAATACAGTGCAAAGTTTCATTTGTGTACATGAATTGTGAAATAAATTCTAGTAAATTTTATCAGGAACGTGCAGACTTCGTTTAGGAAAACTTTTGTTAGAAAACTAATGTAATACCCAACATTTTTCTTCGCTAGATATGCAGCAGAATGCCTGGAAAGTGCAACTGTGAAAACAAAATTTAAGAAAAGTTATTTATTTTATGCTAACATCGCAGTGAAAAAGCAAATAAATCTTTTGCCTTTTATGTTGTCGACAATATATTAA
This sequence comes from Ixodes persulcatus, assembly GCA_013358835.2. Taxonomy (NCBI): domain Eukaryota; kingdom Metazoa; phylum Arthropoda; class Arachnida; order Ixodida; family Ixodidae; genus Ixodes; species Ixodes persulcatus. Next base: position 39,982 of record JABSTQ010009502.1, read on the forward strand.
CATATTTTATAGAAGACATCCTCAAAGTAAAAAAAAACAATTCCACAGTTGCATTGCCCATTAAATTCCAGTTAGGAAAGACAATGAGTGAGTTTTTCCTTTTGTCTTGTTACCAAACAATAGTTTTCCCAAAGTGAAATGTATGCCAAAAAGTGGAATGGAGAAAAACACCGTATTTTCGCGCGTATTACCCGCCACTGCATATAACCCGCACCTCCAACTTACGACTGTTAGAAAAAAAAAAAAGACCTCGCATATTATTTGCATAATTACCCATGGAAAGCAATGTCAAAGTCACCAAAAACAGTACCTTTATTGGAACATTACTCATCGCTGCAGTCACTGCAGCTATCAGTTGAAGAATCTTCATTGTCCCAGAGAGCGTCTTCATCCGTGCCGTCCAGGCGATTGCTGATACAGCACTTCCTAAAACTCTTGCGAATCGTCTCTGCAGGAATCGCCTTCCACGCTTTGATAATCCACTTGCAAAGTACCGCTATGTCAGGTTTGCGGATCCGGCCCGTCAGCGTGAGGTCGTACTGCTCCTCGGCAATCCACTCCGTGTACATGCGCTTCACGTGTGCCTTAAAAGGCTCGTTCAAGCAAACATCCATCGGCTGAAGAACGGACGTCATCCGGCCTGGGATCATGACAAGGTCCGTCTTGTCATCCGCGAGACAGGTCTTCACTTCCTCGGTGTTGTGGCCCCGGAACGCGTCCAGCACTAGCATGGACCTCCGCGCTAACATCGCGCCCGGCCTATTCTCCAACACGGTTTTCAAGCCAGTCGACGACAAGATGACTGTTCATCCAGGAGTTGTCCTTTGCACACACAACTATCCCGGAGGGCAAATCAGTGGGAAGCGTCTTGCGCTTAAAGATCACGTACGGCCGTAGCTTCGTGCCATCTGCTAACGCGCACAACATCACTGTGCAGGGCAGTTTCGAGTTGCCGCTTGTCAAAATGCTCACCGACTTGGAGCCCTTTTTCTGAAGAGTTGTGTCCAGTGGCATTTCAAAGTACACGGGAGTTTGGTCCGCGTTACCAATCTGCGAGTACAAGTACTCGTATCGCTTTCGGAGCCCGATCACGTAGCGCTGGAAGTTCACTAACTTCTCCTTGTAGGCGTCAGGAAGTCGTTGGCATAAGGTCGTCCGCCTCCGGATGGAAAATCCTTGGCGTTTTATGAATCGGTGAAACCACCCTCGGCTGGCACGAAACTGGTCGCGCGGTGTGCCGTCTTGTCTTGCCAGCCTCAGAGCTTCGATCTGGGCCGTCTCTGTTGGTACGGCGTGGCCGCGGCCTCTCTTCTCCTCAATGAACTCCGCCAGCTTGGCTTCGATCTGGGGGTAGGCTCCAGTCTTGGGACCGCAAAAGGACGTGCGGTCACGGCTTGCACTTTGAAGATCCTGCTTCTTTGCTCTCCACTCGCGTATACAGGATCCGTCGACATCATACTTTCGGCCTGCCGCACGGTTCCCGATCTCTTGGGCAGTGCTGATTATTTTGAGTTTCTGCTCCGCCGTAAAGGACTGCCGCCGAGCACAGCTCACGTCGAACGGAACGGGACGACCAAGATGGCAAGATTGACGTTTCTTGCTTCGTTCTCCCTTCGTGGGTGTGCGGCCAGTCCAGCGTTTTGGCGCGCGGACAATGCAAAGATGGCAACTTCAAAAAAGAAGATAAACGAGGAGAGACGGGAGAAAGTACCTAGGAAGCAACGGCTAAGAGGGATTCTGGGGAATTTACGCCCCTACCGACCATGCTGGCTCAGCGCGTTCTGCCATGAAGCCACACTTGCGTCCAAATTCGTGTATTACCCGTACCCCTACTTTGCCTCGGATTTTTTTTTAAGTTTTGACGCGGGTAATACGCGAGAAAATACGGCATGTTCAAAGTGCTTGAACCCCTAGCTTTTCTTTAGCATTGGGGGGCAGAAAATAATTTATAAAAAAATAGTAACTATGCAGTGTAAACAAATGAAACTTTCTGGGAATACTCTCTAGATGTTGGAGGATGTAAATATAACATTTTTCAAAGTCAACTTTTTTTGCAGAAATTTGGTTTTTGGGTAGTGGTCCCCCCTTAAATAAAGTCGAAGAGAGAAAATGTTACTGCAAAAGGTATGTTGACAACACTAGCAACGCCGCGTTTGCTTTTCCTCTTTTCTTTTCCACCCAATCAATCTATCGAGCCGTCCTGAAATAAAAAAGATATAGAAATCGTTCCAATAAATGACTGTGCAGGTTGTGTAAACCTTCATTTAAAAATTCAAATGCAACGTGTCCAACTTCGCCGAGACAACTGGAGGCCCACGGCGTGCCAGCTGCGAGGAAAACATTCCGCAGAACGTATGCAAATTCCTGCTTTCGTTTAAAAGTACACGAAGATGTTGTATTGGCTTTATGCCAATGAAGTCGCGCCAGATGAAATAATTATCGGGCATTCCGGCAAACATTCCCCACCTTGGATGCAAACCACCCAAACCAATCTCGCTCAGTGTCATACTGCTGTTTCTCGGCGCCGCCGTTGTTGCTACGCAAAGATGTGGTGGTTGCTAGTTGAGATGGTGCTTTCCCAACACCTTCTTTGTCACCCGTGGGACTTTGAATAACTTTGCAGACGACTAGAACATCCTCACGAGAGCGTTCGAGCCGCACGCAGCACCGAACCCAAACCAAATCAATCGAACAAGCGGTCGCCATATTTGCTTTTCCACCGCTCGCTGCTAGGCGCACCGTAGGGCATTTTCTGGACCAACCAGATCTGATCTGTGGTGGTACGTCACAGTGACGTAGGGATACGAGAGCCGGTTGCCATAGAAACCGTTGCACGCCGACGCGCTCCTGTGTCTTATGCTTTAGTCTTGCCAACACGGCACCTTGGATTCGCCAGCATGACAGCCTAGTCTCACCAACTTACTGCTCTCTTAATAAAGAATCGCAAACCTTTAACACTAAGGGCTTCGAGCATATTTTTGGGACAACATTAGCAATCAACAATTCTGCCTTACCACGTATCATCAAACTCTGAAACAATCTTCCCTGAAGTCATAATGTCTATTTCTGATCATACATTTTTTCGGTCAGAAATAACCATTATTTTAGCATGAATAACAGTGTCAGATCCTTTCGTCCATTCATTTCTCGTAGGTGAAAGCCAACTCCTTGTGCTTTTGACTTAAAATTAGCCGAATATTGTATGTCCGTGTTTACAACATTTGAGATAATAATGCAGATATGTATGCTTCATTTCCAAGTTTACGTGTTTTGCATAATACCTACTTCCGTAATAACTATGACTTAAACTGATACCTGCGATATTGTACTGATGTTGATATGCAGTGCGGTATGTGCCATACTTTTATGTTCATGTTTTTATCCAACTGTATTGCCCCTCCTCATGTAATGCCGAAAGGCCTTGGAGGTAGTTCGAATAAATAAATATGTCGGGTTAAACGTGCCAGCATGACGGCTTAGGGTTGCCGGTACAGCAGCTTAGTCTTGCCAATTTCTGGGCTAATACACTATCATTAACGCATCTGGAACAGCGTAGCGAAAAACGTTGGGTCACAGATGCCCCGCGTGTCAAAAGATTTTGGCTCTTTCATTTTAGCCAGGGACTCCCGCAGGCGGCCTGGCTTGACCTATGTTGGATCTGTTGCGTTGCAGGCACTGGAACGTTCTCGTGAGGAGTCCCGCAACCTTGTGCAGCTGGTCAGGGAGAAGGAGGTGCGCATCCACAACCTGGAGAGGAAGGTGCTGGCTCTGACTAAGGTGGGGGATTCCCAAGGTCCGCCATATCGGTTTCACCAGGTTACCGCATTCATTGTTCATTTTAAAGGGGGCGGTGCAATGATTTTAACGTCGAATGAATTTGCAGTTTTATATTTTTTTATCTTGGCACAAGTGCGACGAAATGTGCCACCTTCCCCCAGAGTATCGGAATTTCGCTGCGTAATGGCAAAAGAAACCACTAACTTTTTCCCGATGTGCAGCCGCGTGTGGCAGTCATTGGAACCGCTGCGTGACGTCATTAGGAGTATGCAAGTTTTTGCAGTGCCGTCTATCAGGAGTCAATAAAACCATTTCATCTCCACCGCTACCTTCCTCACATTCCCCACGACGAACAGTCTTTTTTTTTTCTTAATCGCTCGCCACAGCCTTGAACGATGCTAAGCAAAAGCGGCGTGCTATTGTAGCCGAGTCTAACAATGTGCTACTCCCAGTGACGTCACTGCGCACCTCACTCGAAGAACTGTGCACGTTGAAGGGCTGCCTCGACCTTCACCGTGTATAATTTTTTTTAATAAAAACTAACGCAGGTAAGAAAAATTGTTTTCTCTGCTTTATTTTATAGGTGCTTAGAACGATTCCCGCAACTAATTGGCCAAAGTCCGCGAGTCGTTGCACCACACCTTTAACCTTTCCAATGTGCAAACTCGTTCTAAGATCACCTCCGTTGTGGATGTGGTACACATCTGCTAGACGCAAGCTTTGGGCAAAAACCACATACAGCGAAATCTCGGTATAACGAAGTTCAGGGGGCCGCGGAAAATTGTTCGTTATTCTGAAAGGTCGTTATAGTGAAAACCGCGAAATTAACCATAATTACTTATTTTCCAATGATTAAAACGTCCTACCGTTACAAAGGTGGGTCCTTGAACTCGTTTTGCACAAAGATGCACGAGTCAACATCAGACAAAACACATCTATTTAAAGTAATCGGCGATTTCTTTTCTTTTTTTTTTTTGATGCGTGCAGCACAATTTTTGCAGAACGAAAGACCATTCTTTTTTCTTTCTTTTTTTTTTACGCGGAGCACCGCAGCACGAACGCCGGCATTGCTTTGTGGACGCTATAAACACCGAAAAAAGCCGCATCTGACAAAGCTCAGAGCACACGCAGAAGTGAGAAACAAAGATGACAAAGATAAACCCGATGCGCCAGTGCGGTGCCACCGTAGACTGGCGTGCTTCGTAAAATAGCCGTCAACGAAAAAAAAAAAAGGAGAATCGTCAACGCAAAAAGAGTTACGTTCTCGCCCCGCTTCCTCCACAAAAAACAAAAAAAGCAAAAAAAAAAAGTTCTCTCGAGCTTTTTTTTTTTTTTCCTCACTTTTACAGATTTTGCGCGCACGTGCTCCCTCTCCCCGTTTCCGAACCCTCGCCTCTGCGCTTTGCGCCGTCTGTAAAACCCGTCGTCGTTTCAAAAAAAAAAAAAAAGAAAATAGTAGTTTGTCTTTCGTCATTTCTCGCGCTGTCTCGCGTTTTCAACGGAGCGAGTTGCAACTTGCAAGGCATCCGCTCGCCGTGTCGTCTGCTAGCCTGCCGCTCCGGCTGCCATGTCAGATTCACTGAAACCTTAGAATTCCCGCACTTCAGAATATGAGTTCGTAGTACTGAGGTGTTGTTAACATGACGCGGAGCTAAATATAGTGCTCGTTCTTCTGAAATGTTCGTTATTCTGAAGTACGTTGTGGTGAAATAATTTTGCATTACAACCATAGGCAGTCAGCGCGGGATTTTTTAGAAGTTTGTTAATCTGAAAAGTTTGCTAAAGTGGTGTTCGCTGTACCGAGATTTGACTGTACCATCAACTCTGGGCTTTCAAATACAGTGAAATGTGTAGAGATTCCTATGTTCGATGACTCGGTGAACATCTGGCGTGTCACACATCTGGTGTGTCACACGTGAAAAAGAGTCTTCTCTTCCCAACTTTAGCGGGCGGGAACCAATACCCTTAGCAACACGCAGGAAGTCCATTATTAACCCTTTTTGGACGAATGTCGCAAATTTGCGACACTCAAAGGTTCGTGGTCCTAGCCAACTTTTTGAGCTGCCCTTTGCATAGATTTGGAACTTCCCGACGAAGATAAATGCTACGCTAGTTTTGTCAAAAAATCATAGCATGCGGTATTCAGTAATGTGCATGTAGCATGTAGCTCATTTAATGAAAAATTAGTTACACGGGGGCAAAAATACAATGAAAATTAGTTGCACGAAAAAAACCAGGTTGTAAGGTACAGACAGTCATAATGTGCAGCAAATTTAGTGACCATCTTGAACGAGCCTCTGTTTCCACGCACTTCCCTAAGTGTAAATCTCGAGCGTAGATGCTTTTAATGCTTTGCTAGTTTGTTTTATAACAGATTAAAAGTGAGCTCTCGTTTCATAACTTCGAGACTTTTTTCTGCGCATTTATTCCGAAGAGAAAATGAAATGTGCCGCAGGTGGCATAGAAAATTTAGCTATGCTTTGGCCTCTTGTTGCAACTGCACTACCCCATTTTACAAAATGACGTTTTGGTCACAAATTGTCGATGTGGCTATCCTTCTTGGGACACCTTAAACAACACTTTAAAACAAACAAAAGTTTTTTTTACAAGATTCACGAATAATAGTGGCGTTAACTCTTCGACGGTCTAGTTTTTTTGTTTTTTTTTTGCCAAAAGATGTATTTTAGTGGTCGGGTTTTGTTTCCAAAGGAATAGTATAAAGAAAAGGTCATGCGCAGGTTTTTTCTTAAGCACCTCTCTTCGAGAGGCGTTGAGAGGCTGTAGATAAAGAATATGGTAAAGAATGGTTCATAATTAGTTATTTGTATGCCCTTTCTCTGTGTGTTTTTTGTTCAAGCCCACCTTCTGACTGTTGTTTGGTACGAGTGAGGTTCTGTGTTCGATAAATACCTACGAACCTCGAATATTAACTCGCAAGCCCTAATTTTTAATATAGAGGAAAACCCAAAAATCCCGAATTCTCGAATAAAAAATCGTTCAGCCTTTCCACTCTCGTGAAGAAGGAAGACCAGCGGAGCTGTACTCGATACACTGTGGGCTTCTTCTTCGTCGTCGTCTGTTTTTTGCGCCGTTTCCTACGATGAATTCCCACCAATGCGCCCAACTATCCATTGTTCTATTATAGCTGGAAAGCTTGCCGCTATCTACGAGCGACAGCGGAAACCATACTGGTTGTGTGCCTGCAGCCGTCGCTTATAGATGGTGGTACTAGCTGTCCAGGCAGGTTTGTGTCGACATACACGGACAAGATCCTGGGGAACCTAGCCCTTAACAGCTCCGCCGTAAAAACCCAAGCTTCACAGGGAGAGATGTTTGTCTACAGCTTTCTTTTGGGGGACCCAGAACACAGCCCCCAATGAAATGTCCTCGAGGCTCCTTGGGAACCGCACGCATTATCTCTTTGTTTTTCCTCATCAGTACGAGCATGTTTTCTAAGTAGTATTCCGGTCACCCATATGTTCCCTCGCGCGGATCCCTTGTGGATTGGTGGAGATGATGCAGGACCCCGATTCTGGTGAGGGGAAGGGAAAGCTATAGCTTAATTATCATCATTTAATAAATGGATATAACTAAGGGCTAGTGTGAAGTAGACTTTTCTAATTGGCATACACACGAAAAAACTCGCCCGAAAATTGGAACGTTTCTGCTCAATCTGAAAAAAGAACTTTTTTTGCCGGGCTTGACTGATAAGGCAGGGCTTTGCAAAACCCTAGAATGCCTTTGCGGACCCCGATTTGAGAACCACCGCCCTAGACGTTGGGCAATCCGTGCTCCTGACCTAATTTTTTAAATGTAAGCTCCAATAAACCCAGACTTCATCTGACATCGGAAGTTGATAAAGAAAAAATACGCGGACTCTTTCGGAAAACAAAAACCCCGAAAGCGTGGAACCCTCTCCGTTTCACTGTAAAGCGCAAACACGTGCTCGTCAAAACTGTCTGATCCGACGTGCAAACGGTCGGAACGGCTGTCGGACGAGACAGGTTTGGCCACACTGGAGCGTCGGAGGGGGCTCCGCCCGGCTCTGGCGGGTGACCAACCTGCTAGATATTCGCCGCACCACCATCCGACTGTCGGAGGGCCGCAGCCAATGGCAGCATGGATGGCGCGAACGTCTTGCTGTCACGTGAAGATAGGCCCTATCGGGAGAGGAGGAAGCGGATGTAAGCGGTGTGTCACGTGAGTTGTCGTCGTGAAGTGAAGGCAACGGATGCCACGGAGTTCTCCCGCACGCACAAAGCGAGCTGCTTTGTGTCGTTGAGACTTGAATAGTACACTCCTTTTCACCTTACCACGGCCAGCAGCGGATGCTTCGAGCCATTCCAATGCTGCGAGAGTGTCACGCAGCAATGCGCAAAGTGCATAGTCACACGATTTGTATCCGGTGCTCACTTCGCTGGGGTGGCTCCTAAAATCCGCCGCGGTCCATTTCGATTAAGCGATTTTGAGCGAAAACGTAACCTCGCGTAAAATCTTCAGTTACGCGCACTTTATTAAAATATAATTAAAATGTTGCATTTGTTTTAAAGTCGGATAAGCCACTAAGGGCGGGGGAAATATTTTAGGTTTCTAGGCTAGGTCGCACGAGCTACTGCCGGTTATAAACACAGCCATTAGCATCCAACCATCCATCTATCCAGTAGAGGGATACCCAAAACTGGGCGGAACGACGCGTTCTGTTCAGCTTCGCGCAGCTGTCCAACTGTCGTGTGCGGCGAGTCAGAGCAGCCATCTTTCCGACAGATCGCACGTCGGATCGGATAGCTTTGTCTTTGCGTTGCTGATGCACATTCTCGCCCTGTATTGCCGCAGGAGCTGAGCGAGGTGACGGCGGAGAACCGGGAGCTGCGGGAGATGAACAGCGCCCTGCTAGACGGAGTGCCGCTTTCCACCGAGCCGGCCGCAAAGTAGAGTCCTCGCACGGCCTTCGCCTTCTGCCCGCCGGAGCGGGGGAGCAGACGCCGCCGGGGCTCGTCTTCCGCTTCCCGCTCCGAGGCACTCAAAGTCGCTCCCTGACCCGTCCCTGCGTCGCTCTCAAAACGAGGGCAACGGGAGGCAAATCTATTTTTAGAGCCGTGTCTCCAGGCTCCTCGCGGAGTTGACAATGCCGGGAGCGCGTCTTCGACCGGCTTCCTCGGCATCCCATCCCGCCTGGGGCCACGAAATGATTTACTTTCGGAGCGTTCGTTTCGATTAAGAAATTCGGCTTCCCGAGCTTTCCGTATAGTGTCGGGCAGTTCGGGCAACCTCGTTTCGCTTCGTTGCGGGCTGTTTTAACGTTTCTGAAGGACAAAAAAATGTTTCCTGCGATTTCAGTTGACCGACGGCAACGATTTGCAGTGCCAAGATGGCCGAGTGCCGTTACCCAAGGCGTAGCTCATTTCGTGGCGTCCAGGCACTGTACTGAGGGGAGGAAATGCCCGATTGCTTTTGGAAAGTTGAAACAATACTCCCAAGTACCAAAGAGGAAGCTGGCTTGGCTTTTGGATCAAACCTTCCTATTTCGTTAAAGCTCGGAAAACACCCCGTCTTTTTTTTTTTTTTTGCGCCGCAACGGGCAACGCATTGCAAAAAATGCTGCGGTTGTATTTGATTCGACGGGCGGCGTTCACCGGCGGCCATAGTTGCGCACACCGACTGCGACGCATCCTCGGAATGAGCCCCTTCTCGTCGACCCGAGAGAACAAAGCTTATTGTCAGCACCCCTCCACCTCGGGGAAGTCGGTCGTGGCGGCCGATGAATACCGGTTGCGAGGCAGTTTCGCGTGGCCTACTTCCGGCTCAAAGTCGCGCCAGAATCTGTGTCGGAAACCTTCATCCCGTGAGTTTCTTTGTCGATGGACCACGGTCGCCAGAGCATTTGGGGACACGCAGGGGCGTCGGCCACTACTCGACTTTTGTGCGTCGGTCTTAGTCGGAGTTGAGACAAATGGCACTCGAGACCTGTCTGCGGTCAAGCTGGCCATGGTAGATGCCGCCGAGGTAACTTCAATTGAGAAACGGACAAAGTGAGCGTGGGTTTACGTGGCCCCATAATGTTTTCGGTCGTAACGCCAGTAACCGATCGTCTGCGTGCAAACAAACGGGGAAAGTGGCAGATGCCATCGACGAGCACGGCTGGCCTAACGGAAGTGCAAAGGCGTCTCGTCAAACTGCCCTCTAGGCAATTTCACGAGATGCGTCGTCACACCATTTGATTGGATGCCTTTGCACTCTTTGACGCACAGTATCCCTCCGAGTTAGGAGATTAAGGGGACGGGGAGACTGCGACGGAAGATCGTCTTCTGCACGAGCCTCGAGGTGGGGGTGGCGGCGTTGCGACCAGATGGCACTTGCAAACTCCCCGTCATAATTCCAGTTCCGTCGCAACCGACGTAGGCATCGCTACCGTCAAATTTTAACCAGCGTACGCTCCAGGCATTGTGCGTGCGACTGCAAATTGAAATCTTGCATATCTTGTTGGTTTGTTTTTTTTTGCCGATCTTGGATTGCGGACTCTGCTTCAAAGAAGCTTCAGGAGGTGGAGTTAGGCAAAAAGCAAACTCTTATTGTTTTATCCTCGGAACATGGCGTTTCAACTTCCAAGCCGCCTCCTTAACGAGGTAAGCGTGATCTAACTTCGCACGAGGTAAAGTTCCCGTTTCTTGGTCGTTAGAAGTCTCTCGCATCTGTGTGGGAAACGCTTGGTTTGGCAGCTTAAGTGCTAGGGTGAGATCGTCGTGAGCCGCTGAATAAGCTGCATTCGGAGTATCGGCACTCCCTAATCTTCTCGCAGGCAGTGCCATATCTGGACTCGGTACGGAGCAACCGCAATTAGTACCGATTGTACGATTTTAAGACGCAACTTCCCCAGCTTCAGATATTGTGTCCTTCTGCTCTTTCGCGGACCGTTGTAACATTTCTGGAGGACGAAACAGCATTTCCTTCGATTTTGCACGGAGCTTCGGACAGCTGGCAGCAATGATTTTGAGCATAGGGATGGCTCGAGCGTTGTTACTCTCGAGCGCAACTCGCCTGGTGGCACTAGCCGTACCCATTCACGCCCGTTACAAGCTAGCCGTGTACTCTCGGATCCGTTTGTTTGCAGGGTGTTTTCCGAGAGCCCTTTCTGCCAGCAGCTGTAGTTGTTTCTGTGCCTTGTTTGGCAGCGTGCACTGCACGTGCCATGAAAGTGCTGTCGGGGCTGCTGCATTGTAATAACAGACAGCTGTACATGCTCATGGACTACAGTCCTTTTTTGGTTTCCTGCTGCATGCCCTGCACTTTAAGCTTGCACTTCGAGGCTTGACTCGAGTGTGTACGGCGTCCTTTGCCACGACTCGCAACTTTTATTTTTCCGTTAGCGTGGTTTCTGAGCTCCTATTTTGGTGTCAGGTGCCAAAGGTTCCCTCGCAGAACCTGCGCAATTCCTGCCTAGATTTATTTCGGGTTTCCGCAATTACGTTTCTACACCCCTGTGGCAAATCTTCCAGTGTTTTGAGTCGTTGGACGACGTGAAATTTTTCCGAGGCTTGTTCCTGTAATGCCATTGAGAATGCTTTCAACTTTAGGAGTGCAGCAGTTTCTGACTTTTGGCCGCTAATACAATTGAACCTCGAAGTAACCGGGACCCGCTAATTATTTCGTTAAATCGGGAACTTCGTAAAATTGGGAAAGACATTCTTTGGGCATAGGTTGCACGGGGAATCCGAATTTGTTCGTTAAAGATCGGGAAATTAGTAAAATCGAATTTCATTACATCGAGGTTCAACTGTATTTGAGAATGTTACAAAGGCAGCCACGTGCTGCCACTGTTTGCTGCGGCAACTACCCTGGTCCAAACAACACTTCCGAATGATCCGAAACAATTTCTGCGTGCCTGGAAAAGAACTGCGAGGCGTTGGTAGAGAAGTCATTGCAGCTATAGTCACAAGCAGTTTTGATGAGGCAGGCCAGTTATGTCAACATAATTAGGTACCACATTGTGATGTTTGTTTTCTTTGTTGCAACTACTTAACCAAAAGTGGTTTCCTTTTTTTTTTTTTCCATCGAAGATTCTATACATGGGTGATTACTGACAGGTTCGCAGCTCAATTTAAAACCTAAAATTCTTTAAAAGAATTTTTATCTTTAATTGTTTTTTATCATTTTTGCATTTTTTTGGTGACGTATCGGAAGATGCAGCATTGCCCGGTAGTTTTCCTGCAGCAAATATTCTAATCCTGACCCCTGCAAGCACGATTGCTCACCGTAGAAAGGAATGTGCGCAGTGTATGTTGCAAAATGAACTACCTGTTAATTTTGCAATTTATTAATTTTTCAGTTTGCGAGATTCAGCTCCAAGTTTCACAACCTTCGGCGAGGCCCTGGTCAAATGCAAAAGTTAACGCAGTGTTTGGTTGACGCCCATTTAAAGGACAAAACATCCGTTGACATACAATGTTGAAGTTACACATACTTCCACTTTATGTGTAAGGCCGTCATAGACCGCTAAAGTGAATGGAACAAATATTACTGGTTAACTATACAGGAATATAAGAAACATGAAGAATAGATGTTGCCACGCTACAGAAACGCAGCCTCATGCAAAGGGTTAAGAACGAACTGACTACGCTCTTTTCTCTCATATTTTTCACATTTCTTTTTTTTACTAACTGACGGCTGTAGTTAATTCGCAACGTGAACTTTATTTTTGTCTCTATGGCTTTTAGAGATGTGCTCAACGGGATCTGTTCCATGAACTTCCGTCTTCCTATAACGTAATGCATTAGAACATTTGGTGTAACTGTAATGCCTCGGAGCTACAATTTAGTTTGACAGCTGATAGGCTCCTTTAGCCTAATTAATGAACTAAAACCCCCGAGATGAGAGGGTGAGGAACGACGCAGGAGTATCAAAAGCAGCTTTTGCTCTTGCGAATCTGATAGTTTATTTCGGTCAAGAACCATTTTGTATACCGGGGCACTGTGCCTGGTATACACTGCGTTCTGTCGCCACTGTCTTTTACTACACTACACAACACACAACTTGAGAGAGCCACACAGCAATGTGTGATCATTGTTTATTCCTTGCGACCATGCATCCAAAAAGAAATTTGATGGGCCACCTTTTTCTTCACTGTCATAACTTTTTCTAGTCATACTAACATGAGTGCAGCTTACCACTTGGCAGTGTCCAAGCTTTTACAGCTCTATTGAATTTTTAACCCTATACTACATTTGCTTTTATCTGCTTGGCTAATTATTTTAAAGGGCAACGCATTTAGGCCAAAGGTCTGAACTTCGGGCTGCATGACACTGTGTCAGAATGGGATTTCATCTGTCACAAGAAGACCACGATTTTAAAGCGGCAGCTCACAATTTCCTAGAAATTACTGTGCAACTTAGCTAGTGCTGCCGCAGTTAGGTTTAATTTTATTATTTTTAGAATACCCGGGATGGAAATTACCTTACAGGAAAGGATTAAATGTATGATGCAACTCGCGTGTGCTTAATGTCATTCAACACGGGATGGTTTTGAGCTAGTCTTGTATGCAAAGGCATACAAAATTAGTTTGCTAATGAAGGCTAAAGCAAAGGAGGGGCTCAAGGACAATGCAATCTGCTAAACTGCATCCAGACACTCGAAACATTCTTAAATGTGCAGAGTTGTACCAACGTTCGCTTTTAAGTGAGTGGAAGTGTGCTTGTAACGCTTCCGATAATTATACTGACTGAACAATCAGGTTTGGTTTTGCGTCTAGCGCAGCGGTGCACAGATTGCATGTGACATTTAGGTGGTCCAGAGGTGCATTCAGTGAACTTTTAGTCGGATCATAAGTGCCCACTCAAAACACCAATATAACCTGATTGTAGCCAGGTACAATTATAATTATGTATTTGGAAATTTTTTTAGAGTATTATTAGTGCTTATTCGGATGTTTAAACGATGGAGTTGCATGTGATAAGTAGAACCCCACTGTGTATTTTCAATGTACGCAAATTGTGGCAGTCCCTCCTACCACTTTACATTCTCGTCAGATGTGTTCTACCGAGAACAAGTACAAAAAAGTGAAGGTATGAGACCTGGTTAAAGCGATGCAGTTGGATGGAAGAAACGGTTTAATGGGATGCCCGCAAAAGTCGCAGCTATATTCATAAACAAGCTCAATCGTCTGCAAGTTTGTTCGAATTGTCACTTACATTGGGTCTAAATCTGAGCCTAGAAATGCTGCATTCCAAGTTATAACAAAGTGTTCACTTCAGCCGTAGGGAGTGATAATAGATGTTTCTTGCTCGGAGTATTCGGTGATCTTGAAAATGACATAAGCTACCGCGTTCCGACTTTATCTCTTTAACAAACCCTGGCATTCTTAGTTTCCATATATGTATTTCAAAACACAGCTGACCGGAATATGAAGGGGCAGGTAGCACTGCCGCATTGTTCGTCTGCTTCAAGGAGCGTGCACAACAGTAGCATAGCCAGGGATTTGTTTTGTTGTTGTTGTTGTTGTTTTTTTTTGGGGGGGGGGGGGGGGGGGCTTGAGGTTTTATAAGCTCCCCCCCTGGCTACATCACTGGTGCATAGAGAATGTATGGTTGGGATTTTGTATATAACAGAGTGGTGGCATTAGTGTAGCGATCAAAAGTTGCACTCAAATCGCAGCTCGCTGCAGCCGCCTTCACATTTGTCCCTTGAGACAGGCTGGACCAGAAGATGTGTCGTCTGCTTGCTTCTTGCTGCTTCTAGGAAATTGTAGCTTCTCATGTTGTTTTTTTTTTTTTGTGCTTTATTTATAAATCTGAAGCCCATGCTCAAGATTTGAGGTGTTCTACACCTGCGCTAAGGACCCTCACTAAACATTGAAAAATGGCACCTAATCGACTCTGAAACACCGTTAAAGTTGCACTTCCGAAATTGGTTGGTAGGAACCGTTAAACTTAAAGTTGGCTTCCTCCGTATAACGGCAAACGTCAAATCAATTGCGAGCGCAAACACGGCCGTTGCGCGTTGCAGTCAAAAGTTATGTTTTCGTCGGTGGAACGGCGTGCCGCTAGCAGAAACCAACTAAACTTGCAACATACGTACCCTCATTCCCACGTCTCGGTCGAGATCGCCACGATGCTCAAAAGCGCACTTTTGCGACCGGCTTCAGATTCGGGCGACTCTTGGCTAATAACGTAGCAGAAAGAAAGAACCGTCTGCGATTGGGTGCGAGAGGAAAACAAAATTGTCGAGTCTTTCCGCGATAAAAAGAAAAAAAAATGTCCTGTCCGGAGATTCCATTTGAGGAGCGAAGGCAGGCGTTTGGAACGGAGCATACTCTTCGGGCTTTCCTTTCCCGTTCCACCGCCTTCGTATTCTTCGCGTAAATAGCGCTTTCTCTCGTCTCTGGTGTTGAAACGGTGGGCCACGGCA
The DNA here is from genome assembly GCA_013358835.2 of Ixodes persulcatus. Lineage (NCBI taxonomy): Eukaryota > Metazoa > Arthropoda > Arachnida > Ixodida > Ixodidae > Ixodes > Ixodes persulcatus. The sequence continues at coordinate 55,156 of JABSTQ010009502.1, forward strand.
GATACGTACGCCGAGTATTTTTGTTTTTTCCCGAAGCGTACGCGAGTACGTAGAGGGGACGGCCTTCGTCTCGTACGTACTGGCGAGACGGCCGCTTTTGGGATGGCTGTCGTCTAGAGCCGCCGCATAGCCATAGAGGTAGCAAGCTCCGCGGTACCGTAACTTGTCGCTTTGTATAAGGGACGCGATTGCGCTCGCGAGATACATTGCGGAGAAGAACTACCCGCCTGTGCCAGGTAATTAGGTTTTGTATTTTAGAACCCGCGTCCATGTCCCGCGACGTGCCACCATCGCTAAACCGCCGGAGGTCCACAATGTGTCTGCATTTCGTTAACTTTGCCCAAAGTTTTTGTTTTCTTTGGCTCGTAGAGAAGAAAAAGTACCGGGATGGTCCTCAAATACGTTGCAAGTCAGAGTCGAAGACCGAGACTGTAGTCGAGTATTATGGGAATGTTGCTTGTCTGCCATATTTTGCGAGGGAGAATGTTATTGGTGCGTTTCATTTATTTGTGGCAGATTCACGAAGCATTCTTGCTTCGGGACGATCCCGACTTAAGCGTGCGTGCTAGCCAACAGACCTTATGTGAAATTGCTCAGTGATCCCACAACCAGCAATGTGTAGGCTTCCACGGCGAAAGCGTAGGACTTGCTCCGCTGCTTCGATGAGGTTGTCTCCAGTGTGCATGGGCCTCCGAGAGTTTTGTCAGACAGTTGCGGTAGGTTGTTCAAACTGTTCGTCCACATTCCGTGGTCGGAAGGCGGAAAACACGGCTGCCGCGCCATCGCACACTGCCCGTACAGGTTGTCTCCGATGCCTGTTGCCGTGCGTCGATACCGACGACGCTTGCCAACGCTAAAATGGCGACGCTCTTACTGTTGTCAGATTACCGAGCAATTTCGCGTAAGGTATATTGTGACTGTTTGAATGCAGATTCATCTTTTTTTTTTTTTAATTCCGTGAAAGCTGTAACAAAACTGCACATCAGAAAATACAAAAAATCGACGAAACCTGCGTAGAAAATATCACTTTATTGATCCCCACTTGCGCAAGAGTAGACTGTTGCAGACGAGTATCGAATGCAATGACCGTCGAATTTTCGATGCGCTTAAATACGAAGGGACGGAACATGGCATACATTTGTCTGTGCCGTGCGCATTTGGTTTCCCATTGAGAGAAGGAAAATGCTAGCTCTTCACCATGTAGTATTTGCGTTTCAATCACAATCATGTAGAAACACCGACTAGTGTTGACTGGATGCCACAACCATTTTCTCTCCAAGAAATTATGCTCATGTCAGGCGTAAAAAACTTAGATTAGGCTCAGAAGCAGAGACCAGTGGTGTGGATAGAGTGGTCACAATCCTTGATCCACCCCTCTTCCTGTATCTTCCAAATTGACTCATTGTGTCTGGGACTTGCAAACAGGCCTAGCAGTGATTTGCTGTACGGACCTGCGGTCCACTGATCGGGCATTTCCAACTACGCCTCTGATGGAGGCCATTTGCTTCTGGTCCATGCAAAGTCTGCTTCGAACAGAGATCAAATGCTATTTTGCCACTGGAATGTTCAGATGCAGCATGTGTATTCTTGACACCCTTTCCGTCTACTTACCGGAAATAAAGCAGTAGTGAAAGGCAAGTGCTTGTTTTTTTCGCGTGTGACAGCTGGCAGACTCGGCTGCACGTGTGTACCGCAACAGTTGCAGCGCTTCATGACCAATTCAACGAGCACCGTCTCACAAAGCACTAATAAATTATTTAAGGTCTCTCGATATATTCTACCTTGTGTATCACAATTAGTGATGCCATACGTGTTATTTAGAGCAAAACAAAATGTGAGCCAAAACCTGATATCCCTGCTCCTTTGACCTCGAAAGAGGATTAAGTGCTTATAATCATGCGAAATGTGTCTTATCAGCCGATTTCCATGGAGATCTACAACGTTTGGCTGTAACGGCTGAACTCTCCACTTTGCCAACTGAGCTATCCAGGGTCAGTGGTAAGGACCATGCAACAGCAAGCTCAGTCGCGGAATGAGTTTGTGCGCTTTGCGGCCTTTCCAGTCAGCATAGCACCATCTCGCGGCGTGTGTTGGAAATTAAAGCGCATCTTCCGTAGGCAGTGCCATTCAGATCCCCTCCTCTTCTCTGGGAGGCCTGTTGCACATTCTGCGCTTACCAGTCTTTCGCAGCGTGATCAAGCTCGTATAATATTTTTTTACTCGCACTCGGAGCATTTCCTGCTGGTACTAAGGTAGGTTTCACTCTGAACTTGAGAATGCCCCAATTATTTAGTTTGAATAGTGCTTCTTACGCACACCTAACTCTGGCTGTTTGGACATTATTGTTCCCCACGCATATTATGGCCTCCAGTAAATGGGCCAAGAGCTTCGTAAATAAATAAATATTGTTAACCCGACACGTGTCGATCGATGTAGAACGACTTTGGCAGCAAAATAAATAAGCTTGCGGAAAGTATACAAGAGTGGCCCTCTTGAACGTCTTTTCCTTTCGCCGACTAGAGATGTCCATGTGGGCTCACAAACGAGACTTACGGACCCCAGTCTGTATGGATACTCCGCTGTATAGACAACATTGTTGGGGACGAACTGGGTGAATACATGCACTTTCGTCTCGTCTTTATGGACGCTTTTTTGGGGGAACAGAGGTGTCCATATTAACGAGACTTCACTGGTATTGGCGTTTTTGGGTGTTACCTAGTCGAAGAGCCAGAAAGACTAGTGCCTCCACGTAAGGAGCTGAAACGCTCAACAAGGTGACATTTTAGTGATGGACTTTACCTTATGAAGTTTCAAAGTGTAGCTCTGTTCCTGCAAAAACCACTGACGTAGATTACAGCTGCCCGAGAGTCGTGCCTCTGGCGCCACCTCCCGACGAGTGCAGCAAGCACTCTGTAACCGTCTGCTTTTGACAGAGTGTTCACTGCACCTATGATAGATGGTGCCACGAGCATGACCATGTTTATATCTGTTCCTTCACGCATCAAATGATTGCCCTCATCTCACGCTAGCTATTTATGAACACATTCCGAGACGATTTTTGCTAGTCTCTACGACTCTCTTTTTAATCAAATTATCCCAATCAGCAGATATTAATGCTCGCAACTAAAATTTTGTAGCATTTAAAGGGCCACTGAAGTCATTTTTGAAAAAGGTCGTTTTTGATCTTATATTGTTTAAAATGTGTTTCTTCCCACATATGCCAAGTCCTATATTACAAAACCGCCTATTCATCTCGGGGCAATAGAAAAACTCGTGGACTATTTTCTCACGGACTACATTGTGTGGACCAATGAAAGCCCTACAATACTGCGCAGATTCCAAATGATTTTATTATAACTCTGTTCAAAGAGAGTCTGATAGGTACACATTCGGATATGACTCCTCTTTTTCTCCACGGGCGAAACCATCGCTTGCAACTCGCCGACAAGCGCCCTTCGTCAACCACTTCACTCGGAAGAAAATTCTTCCCAAAAAGGGCGTGTCGCGGTCTTTGAACACGCTTTTAACGAGGAAATAAGCTACGCACGGTTGTGGTTCCCGGGTTTGTTTGGACGCTTAGAACGTCTAGATTGAGTTGTCACCACAAAAGGACGATCTCAAAATCGACTTCAGTGCCCCTTTACGTTGTTTCTGACAAATCCCTAGTCCACCTGGGGCCCTAACCCACACGGCGGCACCAAGACATCGCCGCCTGCTGCGGTTGGTTAGTGGCACGGCACTGACCAATCGCAGCAGCCGGCGATGTCTTGGTTCCGCCATGTGGGTTAGGGCCCCTGTCGAGCACTATTACGGAGGCGTTGGCTGTTCGGGAGCACGTAAAAACAACATAGATGACTCATTGGCGAATCAATCGCCCGTGTCGATGTCGGCCATTGAAAATGTCAAATGTATTTAAATTTTTTCACAGAAACTGAGCTATGCCTTCGAGCCTCGTAAGGCAAAATCCATTAAGCACACTTTCGACGATAGTTTAAGCTTACTACACGCAGGCACTGATTTTTCTGCCCATTTTACGGCGAGCTCCACGATTCGGAGCATCCTTTGGAAAGCCCCGACCTCGTGCTCCTGGCTTGCTGAGAAGTGCCGACAAGGTGCAGCAACCGCGACTGGAAAGAAGAAGCTGCCTACGTGGCACCATCTCCGACGCAGCTGGGCGAAGGGAGACGTATGCCGGTGATTGAAAAACCCACCCACGCTGGTTTCAACCAGAGCCACTGCTATGCTTGGGGTATCCACGCTCTATTCTCCAATTATCTCGCGAGTGCCGCCATTTTGTTGCGTCAATACTGTCCTGCCAAAAAAGCGGGACAAGTTTTTCCCACAAAGCCTCTTTCCACTTTAGCAGAGTGAATGCTGGAAAAGAAAGCACCGATCGTGGAGATCTTTGTGGGAGGGTCTTGTCACACTGTTTTTAACCCGCAACATACTGCGGAGCGGGCACAACTGGCAACAGTTAGGATTCTAAACTGCCTCTTCCCGAGCTTTAGATACAGTGTCTGGAAGCTTGGACGACGTCAGTTGGCTCCGACCGATTTCACGCCTCTGGAGGACGAAAGAGTGTTTTCTGCCACTCGCGTAACTGCCAGCACTAGTCTTAAGCCAGAGGTATCCATTTTATCGAAGCTCATTTTAGCGAATGTCTGTTTAGAGACCTCCGTTTATCAAATCCCGTTGTAGAAACTTGATTTGGAGAAATTGGCGGCGAGCCTCCTTTTAGCGAATTCGTTTTCATAGAAACACAGTTCGGCGAATTCCGCTAATCACTCCGACGTTGGCTCGTTCAGCGGACGTCCAAGCCGAGCCGGTCGACGAGTCACTCGCTCGTGGACTCGGGCGGCCGGCACGTTCGGAAAGTTTTCGTGCATGTCGCAACCCAGCTGCTTTCGAAACACTTTTGGAGAGGGAAAGGGAGGAATGGGAAGCAGAAGGAAGTAAACGCGTGTCGGTGACATCCAGATGTGATAGTGCCGGCCAACCCGATTCGCTAAGAGCAGCACCCTTCCCGATAAATGGCGCTTCTCCAAACCGAGGCTGCGCTTTTTCCGAAACACGCCTGTTCTCTAAAGTGAGTTTCGATGAAATGCGCACGACGAGCCATAGTAGTTGGGACTCCCCTTCCGGAGATGCAACGGGGGATGGCGAGGCTTAGGCCACCGGCGGGGCGCCGCGAAGCGGCGGCTACGGGTGGGCTGGGTGGGTTAAGATGGTTTGACGAGCCATCTGCAGACTGTCGCCGCAATGCGGCGAGGACCGGGTGGATTAACACGCACCTCAGTGATACACGCGCCGTAGCCCACTGCGCCTCCGAAAAGGGCAACCCGTAGTAGACTCATTTTTGCCACGAAGATGGCACATTGTTACTCTTTAAGTCCGGCTTATTTAGTGGCTCTAGCCTCGGCCGTCGGACATGGTGCCTCGAACGTGTCTCCGACCGACGTGTCCTATCTTGCCGACACGTCCAAGGTCGTCTCCAAGTGGCAGCAAATGACGCTGGAAAAGTTGCAGTTCCGGTAAAAAGCACGACCAAATGCGAACGTCCGCCCTAACTCCCGGTGGCCGAAGCCTGCACGGAATGTGGAACTAAAAAGCGACGTGCGGCAGAGCGGGCGTCTCCCACGACCGCGGCTGGCACCGGCCGGTGCGACGCTTCTTTGACGTACTCGGGCATGAACCGATGGACCACTTTCTAGGACGTGGTAAACGCGATGGTCGGAGACGCGTCCAGGCACAGTCGGAGGACGCCCGGCAGCGGGCTCGGCCCTCACTTTCCGAAGGCCAGGACGCTGGAGAGGGCGAAGAGGCTCTGGAGCGCCTGGAAGCCCAGCTGGACCGCCGCAAGGACGACGTCCAGCCGCAGCACGTACGTCTGCCAGAGCAGGAAGTAGACGGACGAGAGGGCGGCCGGCACGGTCAGCAGCAGGGACAGCAGCACACAGGGGCTCCGCTCCGTCAGGTTGCCGCGCTTGCCTGCACGTAATCAGGTCCGGAAGTGGGCTAGCTGGTATTTGTTAGGAGCTGCGCAACAATTTTAATGTTGAAAGAATTGGCATCTTCTACTTTTGACATTGTTCACCTTGTCACAAAGGACAGAAAACACACCTCCTTCCTTCGAAATGTTGCAATTCCGCAACATTTCGACAAAAATTACATTTCGACAAAAAGGCAAAAATTAGAATATTCCCCGACCTGCAGCCGCGAGCGGCGGCCATGAGAACCACGCGGCATGACGTCAATGGGGGTCTTGTAGAAAGATACCAAGTTGTGCGAACACCTGCTCGATAAAAAGTAACTTTTCTATAAATCTTGTCGTTCCAACATAAATATAAATGTGTCAAAAACCTGGTATCATCGACAAAACTTTTATTATACGGAGTTTTAGTGGCGCCCTCTATTCTAGGTCCACAAAACCATCAGCTCTATATGCTAACGCGAACAGCCGCCAGAAGCTGGAGGGGGAGGGGGACATGGCCGAACCCGGATGAGACTTTCCTCCTTTCACCATATTGTTCGCGCTGCGCCTGCCAGCACGTGGTGACGCGGTCGCGAACGGATGAGTTCTCGCTGCTCACTGATGGCTCTGGAGAGAGAGCTTCACCGGAACCCCGACCCCCATTGACAACACACGGCGCACGTGACTCGGAACATGGTGAAGGAGTTGAGAGGTGCCAAAAACCTCAATCTTTGTCCATTTTTAAAATAAAAACTAGGACATGCAGGCAAAAGCGGTTTTTTGTTCTTTACTTCAGAAAGGTCGAGACACCAGCTCCCAAATTATTTAAGCAAAGCACTGAAACTGCTGCACAGCTCCTTTAAGTGACGCAAAGAACAAGGAGAAAACACGCAACGCGGGAAAAGCATTGTCGTGCTTGTGGCACTGCCTCTCGACGGGTACGGCGAGCGCTCGGTAACCGTCTGCTTTCGACCAAGCGCTCGCTGCACTTGCCGAGAGATGGTGCCACAGACGCGACGATGCAGTTGCCGTACCAAATTCAATACAACGCGAGGGAGATTTGGTAGTTCTGTGTCAGTCTCTCTGTGGATCAAATGATTGCCCGAACATAAATAGAATCAGCTATTTATGTTCGCATTTTGAGACAATTTTCGCTAGTCTCTCTGACTTTGCATGTTAATTCAATCATACAGCACTCGCATGTCCCGTGTTGCTTATTTTCTTTCCCTCCATCCGTGTTGCATGTTTAAACTTTTGCACGGTGCAGGAGCGTGCAACTAAGATTTCTTTTAGGACACCCAAGCACCCCCAGTGATCCTCGAATGTGGCTACATGCTGCACATCCTGTCATTGGCAGCAGTGGTTGTTCTAAAGCAGGAATGCATGTGTGTTTGGAAATTCTTTATTTTATTTATTTACTTGGAATATTTTATATGGACGAGGTGAGCACGCGCAGCATGCATACCTACGTTGCCAGCATTCTCGGTGCTTCAGTGATTTTGCAAAAGGTTGCTGTTCTGTATCTAAAAGCGGCTGTCATTTGCCTTTTTTTTTTTTTTTTTCAACTATCTAAACACTTTACATTTATTTCCGGGGGGAGAGGGGAGTCTGAACTGTCAACGCAAAATTTAGCACAAAGTGCTTGTCAACGGAGGTTTTTTTTTTTTTTTTTTTTCATTACACAAAGCACACACATTTTTTTGAGGACTCCTAAGTAGAGAAAGCATGCAAGCCAGCTGGCTTGAGAAGCGACTGCATCAAGCGGGTGGTGCCTCAGGCTGTTTACTGTGTTACTATTATTTTACTATTGCTACTTTTATTGTGCTACTGTTTCTCTTATGCTCGTACTGGTGCAGGATGGCACAGACTGTGATTGTTGGGCTATTATAACCCTTGAGTAACCCTTTTATCCCACCCCTATCTTGGTCCCGTAAGGGACTGATGGTATGTTCAAATAAATAAAATGAGAGGGAAATGGGAGAAAGCAGAAAGCCAGAGCCTGCGTTGGGTGCGGGAAACAGACGACTACTACACGGGACTGCTCGTCATTCCGATAGCCGTCTGTGCCTTTGGGGGGAGGGGGTGAAAACTGTTTTACGACTTTTAACGATTGTTGGCGTGATAACGAACACGCGTGGTGCTATTGCCCGTGGTGGGTGGCCGTGGCGTTTCCAGCTTCTTCCCCACTTTTTTGCTTGTTTTCTTTTCAGTCGTATATGTTCACATGATTTTTAAAAAAAAATATTTGCTTCATTGCTTTTAAAGTCTGTCGGTTTTTTTTTGTTTGTTTTTTTATCTGGCACTTTTTTGGGGTCTTTTCCCAAACACGAAATAATGCTGAAACATGCGCCGGCTGTCTCCGGGAAAGGCTGACATCTGTAGGAAAATTGTAGCCTGCGTGTGTCCCAAATGGCAGGAACAGTGCAGAATAGAAACGGCTCTTTTAGTGCTTGAGTGCTGACTCATCCCTGCTGCACAGGCCGAGTAGAGGTGTGCGATTTGTTTTTGCCGCTTTACTCCGGACTAAATGGTATGTATCTATGCATGTTATTGAGTTCATTGTTGCGTATTCATCTACTTACATGTGCTATAGTACTATCATATATCTAGGGTTCGGAGTTTTCGGTTTAAACCGATAAAAGTACGCCGAATCCATTTTCGGAAATTCGGTTTTAACCGAAAAAGGTCAGTTTGTAGGTTTGGCGTCTTTGGTTTAAACCGATAAAAGTATGTCTAATTCATTTTCTAAAATTCGGTTTTAACCGAAAAAGGTCAGTTTTTTAGGGCCGCGTCGAGGTGGGTGGGGGAGGGGGAGAGAGAGAGAGAATATTTAGCAAGGTTCGACATTGTGTGACGTCTTCGTGATTGCCCTCTCCCAAGGTTCAACATGCAACAAAAGAGGTCTTGGATTGGCCTTCGCGGGACATCTGTGTGCTTTCTGTGATCGGGCTTAGTGTTACTGTGTCATGTTCCCGGTCCTAATGCACTTCAGAGGGCATCCAGGAAAGCCGTAAATACCTTTCTTAACACCCTCTCTCAAACTTCCCTGTGGTGGAGAACATAAATACGATGGATTTTGTTTTCTTTTGCCATTCCGCTGGTTCCTGTACGGTGATCACCTCAGACGGTCACGTTGTCAGAATGGGAAGGAAAAAGAAGTGCGCTGAAGATTATGCCCGCGAATTCCGCGATTTTGAGGTGTGTCCTGACGGTAGTTGTAGCGAAGACCACGTATTTATATGTGTCATTATTCTTTGAGTGATCACAGATATCACAGCTACAAGGATCATCTGACCCGGTGTCCGATGGTGTTTCTTTCATATTCACCGAAAAAAAAACGGTAAACTTTTTTGGGAATAAATATACACCGAAAAAAAACGAAAAATGAATTTTAAAATAAGCACCGAAAAACGTACGCCGAATTTTGAAAAAATAAAAACCGAAAACGCGGAACCCTACATATATCTATGTTAATTGGTTTCACTTTGGGAAGCTCATGTCAAAATAAATTGAATAGTATGTAGATTAAAGACTGCCCCCCCCCCCCCTTGGCATGGCTGGTTTTTTCTTCGAGGAAAGGTGGCAACCCTTACGCTTACATCTCGGTATACCTCGGCAATACTAGCTTATGCACTCACCCTTGCCCTCGGGCATAAGGTGTAACTAAGTTTGTAAGCCTCGAAGTCTCACATGTTCAAGGATGAGTAAGGGGCACAAGTTCAGTGAGTTCACGAGTTCGGTGAGTTCATGAGATTGGCAAGTCCCCGAGTTCGGTGAGTTCACTAGTTTGGTGAGTTCACAAGTTTGGTGAGCTCACAAGTGTGGTGAGTTTATGCATTTGGCAAGTGAGTGAGGGACGGAAGATGAGTTTGTTTATAATGAGTTTGTGGATGAGGGAGTGGCTGTGGCTATTTCTTATTTTGAGCTGGTTGCGAGTGAGCGAGTTCAACTTAAAATGCCGACCTCCGCATCTCAGTCCTATGTTGCGGTGGAGCAGATTAAAACTCGTTGGAGGCCTCCGGATTGCTCCATAATGCACGCTAATCCGCCGGCAAGTCCATGCATGCCGGCAAGAGCCACCAAGGAGGGAGAAGCAATGGCTTACCTAGGGACAGCCTGACGCTCTCTACAACAGTGGTGAAGGTGAGCAGGCACACTTCTGATGCCATGTTGCCCTTAGGGTAGGGCAGGCTCATTCCTGCAACAATGCAAACAGTGTCCGCCATGTTTGGACAGAGACGTCGTCCGTCGGCTCATGCAACGTGGAAAAGAGAAGCTCGAAAGACTGCCTTGCGTGGCCATGCAGTGATCAGAGGTGGGCATGTTGGTAAAGCTTACCAAGGCTTCGCGGGACCCTGCAATCCATTTCTGACCATATTGTGTAACACCCAAGACCACAGTAAGGAATAAACCAAACCCTGTTAAGTCGAAGAAAAAGACCCAGGGGGAGAAATGTCTCAAACTGAGCTAGCTGGTTTATTTTTCTCTCCCCTTATATACAAACGACCTTCTTCACGTTAGCACAACAATCGAATGCAGCAAGGCTTTGAGATTGTCAGACACTTTCACATACGCTGCACAATTCTCTCTCACAGAAGTAATATGACCTTGAGACACGTACAATGTTTTCCACATAAACTGCAAACTCTCAAAAAAAAAAAATAAATCACTCCAGGCAGTACAGCACTTACCAGACCTATAAACTACAAGCACTGTCTCCAAGACAGACATTGTTCGCTAAAAGGATAAAAGAGTCGACCCAAATACCTCGCCACAGTTTTGGATGTTTCACAATATGATTAACTATCACCATATCGTCTGCACACCCACTACCTTTGTTACTTATTATACAGTTGTACTTATTACCTCGTTCTCTGCGCTGATTTGTCTCTTGTGATCAGGCTTCTGAAGAGTGACCCCCGAGCCGGTTTTATCAAGATTTATAAAAAAAAAATTATCAAAAATATTAAAAACCCCGTAGGGAAACTGCCCTCGAATAAGAGCCCAGGCATCACGAAAATAAATCTTGATCTACAGCTTTATTTTCTGTTGACGTGAAACACAGCCTGCACCGAACTGTTGACAAACACGCAAAAAGCAACAATATAGTCCGCAAATTCAATCGATACCATTTTACCATGGTTATGTTGGCCAGAAACGTACGTGTCTGCCCGACATTAATCGCGCAAAAAGGAGCTTTCACGAAACTCCCATTGAATAAAGTTGAAGACATGCACGCTGGCACCTCCAATGACATGGGAGCGGCAATTCGACACACTCTTTGTAACGGATACTTTGTATCCGTTACAAAGTATCCGTTACAATACGTCTTCGTATTCGTCTTTATTGTGCGCTTTCACTACTTTCAACTTTGTAACGAGCTGGATGATTCCCTGGTAGTTTTCGTTACCTCACAGGGTGGTAACTCGATACAATACGCTCTTTGTAGCGAGTACTTCGTATGAGCTGTAGGATTCCCATGAAGTTTTCGGTACCCGACAGTGGAGCGGTAGCCCGATACGCTCTTTGTTACGGGTACTTTGTAACCGGTACTTGGTACCGAGCTGGAAGGTTCCCTGAAAGTTTTCGGTACCTTTGAAAAGGAAAAGGAAGAGCTCCACAGCCGCGAACACAACGTAAAACCATCCGCCGAACACCAGGAGGACCTGATACGGCAGAGACGACAGCTGGCAAGGTGTCAAGCAAAATTCCAGAGAACGAGCAATCCATAAACTCCTTCACAAACTCCTTAACCATAAACTCCGCATTCGGTGTCAAAGATCACCACTACAAGGATACAATTCCCTCGCCGTCCGCACCTGAAACGAAACCAGAACGCGACAAACTATTTTTCAGGTGCATAACACAAAATTAAAATCTGGCTTTCAAATGCAAGACGGTAACACCCTGCAGGACAGGATAAATGACCCCAAAGCTATTTGAAACTCGCTGAAAGTACTCACCGGTCGCCATTTGTAAACAAACCAGGGCGGCCAGGACGAGTTGATCTAGCAGTACTGTCAAGCAAGGTTATTCTCGTACGCCTTAAGCTTTAAAAAAAATATTTATATTTACTTTATTAAATATTTAGTTTAATATATTAATGAGGTACACGACTGAATTTTTGGTCAGGACATTGATAACTTCACGCGACGTGTGCGAGGCCGCGGCTCGAGTCGCCCGGCTGGATCCTTTTCAACCGGACCGGCCACATCAGCTGAAGCTGTCCCGACTTTCGTCCTTTCGGGACCCTGTATTTTCGGACCCGTATCGAGTCTCTTGGGTAAAGCACGCCCAGTGCGCGCCGCAGCCCGAACCCGCGGCCACAGCCCCGACCCCGGACCAGACCGCCGAGCGCCGCGCCCGTTCCATCCACCGTCTTACCCCCGCACGTGTGACGTACCCGTGCATGCGCCAAGCATGTCGGCTCCTCAACCGCAAAACCAAGCACCCCCGGCGGTGCCGATGGCAGGCATCGTCAAGCAGGTACGTGCAACATCATTCCGACACCAACTACTCCGATCGTGAAGCGGCCGACCGAACCGGGAGGCCGGCACCTGCGCTAGGCCATATGGAGCTCGGCCGACCACTTCACCCAAACTCGATACGCGAGAGGCACTCGCGTGTTCAACGTACTGCGATAGCTCATCTCGTCGACGGCACGCATCGCTCAAACCGATTCTGCGAGTATCGCGAGCGTGTTGAGCGCTTGTGCGAGCACGAAGCGAGGAACGGTCGGGAGTCGGACATGATCGTTTCCGTGAAACTTCAAAAGAGCGTGCGTAGTTTGTCCCCCTTTTGGGACTCGCGTCTCGGCGGGTCTACGAGTCGTGGCCACGCTGGTTGTCCCGCCGAGTGCCGAGCCTGCCTTCCGCGGAAGAAACCGGCGCTCAATTGAGTGTGCGCGGCTAGTCGCTGGTTTGACCTGGTTTCGGAGCGGCTTCCGCGGCTAGTCGCGTGGACTGCGGTTGCACGGTCGTTTACCGGTGTCAGCCGTGAAAACGTGGCTGAAGAGGCTTGCTCCGGCCGAGATCTGAATCGTGGGCGTATCTCGAGGGGGACGTCGAACTTTCTGACGGGCATTACTCGCCGCCACAGTCCGCTCCGTCGTGCAATAAAAGTGGCATGTACAAAAAGAAATAAACAAACCTACGCCGTACATGGGCTTTTTAAACTCTCGGTTTCTGCCCCGGCTAGTTTTTGCAATCATTAACTAGTTCGCCTTGGGTCACAGCCGTCGTGTTGCGGAACTCTTTCGAGCTTCCCAGTGGTAGCGCTGAATTGAGCACAAAAGATGGGGCTGAATATTTGCCCGAGAATAGCGCGTAAATTCGAGGTCTCTGCGAGGGAGGGCCAATCGGTCGGTGCCTTGAATGGCCCGAGGAGATGGATGGATATCTCGGGACGCTTCGAACCGGGCGGCCTAGTGTGCCACCTGGCCAACGTTTTTCGTTTCAACAACTCGTGCGCGTTTATATATAAGAAAATCTACCATAAGAATATCACGGAACACTCCGGCTGATTGCGAGCTGTTGATTGGCAGAGTGTATTTGAAATAAAGACATTTCGGCCAAACGGCCATTATAGTGACAGATCTGCACATTATGTGCCACGATTTATGCAGTTATGCCAAAAGCTTGTGCGGTTACATGACTTGTCATCATCATGGTAGCAGGTATATCATCGCATAGCAGAGCACATTGTGTAAACTATAGTTCACACAGAAATGAACGAGGGACACTGAGTTCTTCCAACGAGCAACGACATATTTATATGATGGGCATCATGTAAATGTGTCGCTCAATGAAAGAACTGTGAGTGTCTGTCCCTCGTCCATTTCTGTGTTTTTTACTCTTCCTGTGTGAACTATCAATTATTAAACCTTGAGATCCCGTGTGGACATCACACAAGGGCTGAGAGGTTGCGGGACATCATTATATAGAAGCAAAATAAAAGGACCTAGTGTCGCTTTCAAAACAAGCACACTTTTGCTTACACCAGGTGTGGGCACTGCAACATGCACAGGAAACAGCTTTGCAAGGGGTGCAGCACCTGCACACTTTTATCTACACCGGGGGTCTCGAAATTCATTCGAGTGTGGGCTCCAAATATAATACTCCCACAAGGTCAAGGGCCAAAGTAGGGCGAGGGTGACGAAGGCAATAATATGATATTTTGGGTAAAAAAAAAATAGTGTTTTATGTTGCAAAAGAGCCGACCCTCTCAGTGGCAGCTTGGAGACTTTCTAGAGAAGGGACCTCATGCTTTCAGCTTTTTGTAAACTACCTGTTTTTCCAGTGACATATTCAACTTTGATTTGCTTCTGCGACTACTTTGGGCTAATAGCTGATTTAAAACGTCAACATGTCGGCATTTTTTGATAGAGCATGAACAAGCACACTGTCGCTCACCGGTCGCACAATTGACTCACCTTAACAGGCACAATAAAAATATATCTTTTTATGCAACAGTTTTTGCTTTCCCAACAATTTTGATTGCAGTGTCAAAAAAGAAAAATTATACGTTAAATGTATTTTTTAATGACTAGAAACTTCAGCTCATAGCTTTATATCTTTGGCAGTTTCTCCTGCCGGGCGAGAGTTCATGCAGCCGAGGTGTGGCCTTGAGCAAAAAGCTCACCCTTATAGTGTGTAGTAGAGTAGAGTGCACATACGTAGGGCAAACATGCCGCTGCGTAAATGACTATGCTAGAGAACACTCAGCAGCTGTCAAGCAGACGCCATCTGGGCATCTGGCTGTGCATTGCGATCAATGCCCGTGCACTCCCTTGTTTTTAAACAGAACCGTCCTGGGACGACACAGTGGAAAAACAGCTAGGGAAATTCGCGAAGCGTTTGTCATCAAAACGATAAGTGTATCAGTGAGCCGTCTGTGGCACTGCTAGATTAGGAATGTTATTTCTGGAGAGAGAGTGGGGTGACTGGAAGTGACGTGGTGTTATTGAAGTATTTAAGTCTGTGTGTTTCTAATAAACTTTTAGTTGCGCGTGCGGTCCAGATTGTCGTTACCTCCTTCACTTTGCCCTTGTCCTTCGGTGCTTCTATCCAGTCGTGAACCAACTTGCCCAACTGAACATTTTGTAGTAGAGTAGTGGTATTGTCGTACAGGTGATTTACTTAGGAAAGTTGAGAGAAAAATATTTAGACAAAACTCAGTCTAAAATTAAATAGAGTAGTTCAAAATGTGTTAACAAGTTCTATCAGTAGAGTTTCTTTTTGAGCGGAAACGAATCGACCTGAAACCTATCTATGGCGTATGTAGCACTCAAGGCATAGGAACAGGAGCTCGCAGCCTCTGGATACTTGCGGGCCTTGTTTCAAAGAATCGCGGGCCGCGTGTTTGAGATCCTTGATTTATATCGTAAACAAGTTGAAGGCAACCATTGCTCTTCAATTAGGGTTAAGCATGTTTCATAGCGCACAAAAAGCCATGTGTCATGGGAATCGGTATATGAATACATCCGAGCAGTTCGAATTGAGGTGGTGGATTGCACCACCTGGCTGCTCTGGTTATGTCCCATGTTGCTCTACCAGAAAGTCTATGCCCTTTTAGTCGCTGGAATTGAGAGCACTGTCTTTGCTGCCGTTTACGGTGTGGATATGGATTACTATTGGCAACTATGAATTCTAAATGAAAGCATTGTCCCGTTTTATTGCAATTATTCTGTGAGACATTGGGTTTGGAGAACAGAAAGAACTAATCTGATTTCTGGGAGAGACCAGAAATGCTTGTCATCTTTGTGGTCTTGGGTAGTAACTGTAACGAGTTACTTTTTTGTATGCAAATTGTAACTCTAGTTCTGTTACTTTTTCTGGATTAATGATGGAAGTATGGACACTAGTTTTGTCACTACTTTTCAGTTTCTTGAGGAATAAGGATATAATTGAACGAGTGCTACATAACCCTTTTTTGCACTTTCAAAATTGTGTGTTTTGACACTTCGAGTGTCAAAGTTATGTGTAGAGTTGATGAAAAAAAAGAACCTGCCGTAATATCTCTAGAGATAGCCCACCTAAAATAGAAAGCAACTAGGCTGAAAATTAGGAGTGGGCAGACTGTCGGTGTGGGATCAAAAGAAGTTGGAAAAATGCTAGCTCTAGAATTTGTGTCCTGTGAAACTTGGCATCACAACTAGGGGCGACAAAGCAAAGATTACTGTACTTGGCCAGCAATGTTCGCTTGTCTCCCGTCACAGGTAAGTAACACCATTTCCGCCGAAGTAACCACTGGCCAGGGCCCTGCAATTACTAAAAGTAGGCTGTCTTCCGGTGTTTTTAGAAAAACAAAAAGTCGTGCCGAAAATGGCGGTGGGTTATCTTTCAGCGGTGGGCCATCTCTCGGGATATTACGGTAGTTATCTTCAGACACGGCGCTTGTACTTTGTGAGTGAACACTTACTTTTTGACAGCTCGAAACACTATCTATGTTGGCGTTTTTCCTCTTTTGTACAATCGCTTTTCAATCGCATCAACCGTGAAACAATACATGCTCAGGGTGTCGCTTAGTCACCATATGAAGTAAAACACATACCCATGTAATACACTTGAGGAGGAAAGTGTCTTCTCCATTTTTTCCTCTTTTTTTTTGTTTTGCTGGAGAAGTGTAACTGAAAAGTAATGCCATTACTTTTTTAAAGTAACTGTAGATGTAACCACAATAGTTGCTTTCTTGTTCCTGCAGCGGTAACTTCTCCACTATTTTTTATAAAGTAGCTGTAACAAATTATTTTTTGAAAGTAACTTACCCAAGATCGCATCTTAAAAACCATTTGTAAGACTGTTGAAATAATTTTTCTTCCTTAATCAAAACAAAAACAAATGTGAGGTGAAATTGCCATTGAATTTGCACTTATGATTTTCTTATATCTGCATTTATGGTTTTGATTGATTGTAAAATGGCTAACTACCCCGACATGGCATTTGGATTGTAGACCTATTGCGCTAACTCTGCGGTGTGCAAAGTGATAAGGAACTACTTGTTATGATAAGGAACTACTTGTTATGTGTTGAACATGACTAAGAAAAACCCCGAGACTAGGGTAAAAAAGGGGACAGACAAACACTGTTTCAAACATATCCATCTATTGCTAGCAATCGGGCATTGCTAGCAGAAAGTGCAAGGGGGCATTTGACATGATTCAACTTGTGCAGAACCCATCACCATGTAAGACTTCATGTTTAAAGGGATGCTGAACCGAAATCTGGATTCCACAAAACACAGCGGCAAAAGCGTGCAACGGGATGCTACAAACACCGAAACATCACTCATAAAGCAATATCTCGAACCAAGAGGTGCATTTGACAGATATGTTTATGTCTTGTTTCTCCGAGGAGGAGAGGGAACGGCGTCTTCTCCGCCTCGCCTCGCCGCCTTGAGGGAGCGAAGCGAAGAGAGGAGGAAACGAGATATCTTGACGTCACGCGCCTCGTCGGCCTCATTCAATCTCAACCTTTTCTTCTTATAGAAATACGGCCGTCCATTCGAGATATCGCCTTACGGGTAGTGTTGTAGGGATTATAGCGTCCCGCCTACATCTCCTGTATTGTTTTTTTTTTTTTAATCCAAATTTCGGTTCCCCATCCCCATGTGCTGAGCATAGAAGAATAGTTTGTGCCAGATGCCCTTTATTGAGAAACTGACAGCAAATCACAAAAAGGAAACCCTTTTGTGTCCCCTTTTTGTGTTTTGCTTTTATGTTCTTAATAAGTATGTCAACACACCCGTCAAAGGTTTCATGTCCTTCTTTGGTTTGTTACATGGACCCCCAAAATTACTTTTTCTCCACTTCTTTAATTTGCTACTCTAAAAGAAAACAAAAGTGACAACGATATGTGAGATACATAGATGACTTTTCTACGATTGACAGAAATCCGACATCTTCTGCGGATGACTCGAAGCACTGATTCGAAGTGTGAATTCAGATGCTTCCTTCTTGATGGTAAGGGGGCTGGCTCTGGTAAAGGAAATAGCGCCATCAGGAGGGTGCAAGATATCCCATTGCAGGCTTGCTTTCCAATTTGGAAACCGAGGGCTCCGAGTGATTTAAACGATGACCAGCGGAAGTGAAGACCAAAATCGTGTTTGGGTGAGATTGCCGGACGTTCAGTTTAGGAGCCGGCGACACTAGGCTAGGAGAAGATGCTCCTGATGTGGTCAACTGGCTAGATCCAGAACCGGCCATTCAAGGACGGGGGGTCTCAAGAGGGTATCCCTCCCGATCGCAAAATGTCACTTGGAGAATGTCTTCCAACGATTCTGTACACAGATGCATTTCTGCCAGAAATGTCAAGCGCTTCGTGAATGCGGACAGACCAAATTTAAGGGCTTTTTGAAATGCACACATGCTGCTTCTCCATTGCTGTCACTCTTTTCAGAGGCCTGCCCCTTGCGGTCACTTTCTGTAAAGTGAAAAATATTAAGGCACTTCTTTTGTTTATCAGCCAAACGTCCCGTATGCGGAATGCATAAGCGACATATACTCAAATCTGGGCAGCATGGCACTGGGACGCCAGGTGGTGGTGTCACGATAACGTTATTAGATGTACTGAATTTAAATGTCAAGCCGTGGTGCAACGTGACACCATGTCACGTGACCATGTTGCATGATGGCAGGCTGCCACTTGACAGCTTGACGTCCGTCACGTGACACTGTGACCTGATGTGGCCCGATTCGTGTCATGTGGTCTTGTGACGATGTGACCCGTAATGGCACTAGCCATGTGACCCGTAGTGGCGTTCCGCTAAATTTAGTTAATGACAACACGGTACGGTGACGGCAATGTGATGCAAATTCCAACTTCTTTTTCGTTAACACCTTAGCCGTTTATAGTTTTATGGAATTTCAGACCTTCCACTGCCTACCGTAAAATCTCGGGCAAGCACCCACTCTAAATTTAAAGCTAATTATGTAAAACTGGGGGGATGGGTGCTTCTTAGGTGAACAATATGTAAAGAAATGTCCTTTGTGTATTTTTCGAATGTTACAAAATTGAGGGGTGGGCGTTTATTGTAGAATGGGTGGATGCTCGATATTTTACGATAATTGTTGTCTTAAAATCAAATTTATTGCCTTCAGAATCAAATTTCTAGCCACAAACGGCCACAAATCAAATTTCTAGCCACAAACGGTCACAAATCAAATTTGTAGCCACAAATCGCTTGTTTTATACTTACCAACTTTCGTCGTACAACCAGTGAAAGCTAACCTCTCTTTACCTCTTCTTCCATTGTGCAATAGATGCTCCCATCTATCTTTTCTAGAAAATATATTGTACCAATTCTATCCTAAAAGAAACATTCCTCCTTGACCCATCTTTCATTTTTTCATGCCTCGACCATTAGTTCAAAGTTGGCATTCCTCACTGTCAGACCTTGGCCTCTAACGATTCCTTCGTGCCTAGAACGTCGTCAGAGTGCAACCACCTGCCTGCATCTATAATAGCGATACCATCAGGCACGTATCCAGGGGGGGGGGGGGCCCATGGGGCCCGGGCCGCCCCCGAAATCTTCCATTTTGCTGGGACCTCCTCTCCCCCCTCCCCCTCATACAGCATTTCGTCATGGGCGGGCCCCCCCCCCCCCCCCCGAAACAAAATCCTGGCTACGTGCCTGGATACCATTGTTAGATTTTTTTAAAACTGCCGTTACTAATTAGTTTTGCATAAGTGTCCCGTAACTGCATTCAATTCCTATGTATGCCTTTTTACCGGGTTTAGTTCCCACTCCCCTCTGTAACGCCATTTGGTAACTGAGGTACCGCAACAAATAAAAAAACAATGGGAGCAAAATTTAAAAAAAAAATGTCAGTGCCGCCATCTGTTGGCAGAGCCGCAAACCAAACCACGAGCAAGCCTGGGTCATCCAAGACCATCGAGTGCGTGAACCTAAGAAAGTGGACGAGCTGTTCTAGTATCGAATAATTTGGGGACGTCCTCACGTTGATGAACAAAACGGTTAAAACCTGAGGGTTTGCTCCTGGGTCGCGTGTTGATCGTGGGTGCTCTGTCTTTCCACTGCAGGTCCTCTCTGGGGACACGGTGGTGATCCGGGGCCAGCCCCGGGGCGGTCCCCCGCCCGTGCGGACGCTCTACCTGTCCAACATCACGGCCCCCAAGCTGGCCAAGCGTCCCACCGAGACCATCAGCGAGACCAAGGACGAGGTGGGCGCACGGGCTCCTCCTCTATTCGTCTGTTAACCGACACCCCTCGCCTCGTCGGGGCCAGGGTGGCAAACCAGACCCAAACGGAAAACTGTAACGAAACTCTTATTTTTGATGGAATCTCGCGCGGCGATTACCGGTTCGTTGGAAAACGGTTTGGAGTAATGAAATTGGATCTGCACCTGACTTTGCGGGTCACGGCATGACGTCCACTTGGCATTCGCGGTGGTGGCACCGGCAGCGTGCTAAGGCCCGAATAAACGGCAGCAATGTAGAGACGAATCGATAATAAAACCAAAAAATAAATTTGCCATCTACACGTGCCACGGCTCGGTGTCGGCAAAGAGGCGTACGCCGCTAGCCGTCTAAGCCAAGCGGTTAAGGCGCTATGTGTTCATTGCTGCTAAGCGGTACTAATCGATGGAAGGGAAGACGAACAAAAAGTGGTAAAAGATCAACGCATCATCGTTGCACATTTGTGTTGCGGTGGCAAAAACTAAAGGTCCCGCCGGGACAGCTGGAGGGACAAGAGTGACGCAGAGATGGCGCGCGTTGGGGCACCGATCGCCCGGTATCTCCCCCGCCACCCGCAAAACGGCAAATCCTCCCCCTCGACAATGGCGAAAACCGCTAAATTTAGGGGGAAGGCCTCCAACTTGGCAACGTTGCTCGAGCGTGCGTTTGTTTCCCGCAGCCCTTTGCCTGGGAGGCCCGCGAGTTCCTGCGCAAGAAGCTGGTGGGCAAGGAGGTGATCTTCTTTGTGGAGTACAGCGCAAACAACCGGGACTACGGCACCGTTTACCTGGGCAAGGGTGAGCCTCCTCTCCACTCCCCTCGAAGGGTTGCATGTTCGGGGTGGTCGAGACGCCACGGGACATTTCTTTGGGACCCCCGGAGGTATGTCGCTGCGCCAGACAGAGCCGCGTCTGCCTGTGTTTTTTCGACTTTTCCGCGTGATTTTGCGGCGTCTTTTACTTGCACGAACGGCGTTTACCGTAAAATACCGAGCGTGCCACAATATGCGCCCACCTCCCACTTTTGAAACATTCAAAATAGAAGCGAGGGACATATGGAGAGCCCATCGCAGCGAGTGTTTGATCCAGCCGAGACTGTGCTAACCGTCGGCTCCTTCTCCGAGCACGCTGGTGTAGAGTGGTGAAGCTTCGCCGCTTTAAACATGAAAGATTCGACGTAGAAAAAATTTTTATGAGCAGCAGCAGAGGCTTCATTCGACGTTTCGAGCAGAGCCTGCTCTGCTCGAAACATTGTGTAGGGTGGAACGAAGAGAGGGCGAGGACCCTCCCACCACGAGCCCCTTCTGCTTTTCTGCTTGTGACCTTAAGGAACACCCATTTTCTCGTGATAAGCTTCAACTTTAAGGCGGGTGCTTGCTCGGCGTTCTACAATAAACCTAGGGTTTCATAAAAAATATTTAAAAAAAACGAGTTAGACGTAGTGTATCGTCTTTATAGGTACTTTTGTTGCCTTCTAAAAGTCGCTTGTCTGGTCTTGGTGCAAGCACGAAAGCCACGAGGCCTCGCAGTCGGGTTTGAAACTCACCTTCAGCTATTGACGTCTTTCCCGAGCGCCGAGAGGCCTTAGAAAAAAGCGTTAATGGGGTGACCGTGCTCGCGAGTTTAGTTGCGAGTCTGGCTCTGCTTTCGGAGAGATGGGAAAGGCAACTTTCGTCGCATGACGCAGCTGTGTCGTCTGGTGCCTATTAACCCCAAAATTTTGCGATAAACTGAGGACTGAAAAATTGGCAGCATCCTTTACTGCCACATTCCTATAAAGAGTCCTTTTTGGGCAGTGAATGAAAGCGTATTATTTATTGATTGTGGTCGCCTTCCTCTACAACATCACCATGCGCTAGGAGAGCGTCGGCATGTCAGGTGGTGCTGCAGACTGATGGGTTTTGGATTCGATTCCTGGGGTCTAATTTTGGTTAGGGTAAGGGCGAGAGCATTCTCGGTTGCTGTTTGGATGTGGCGCCACAGCTTACGCGTAATCAACCAACGAGACATTTTTTACCTGTGTGGAAGTTCACAATCTGTTCATATTTCGGTGAGAACGTTTCGCCAACATGTAAATGCGAGAGAGGTCTCGTGGCTTTTTTTGTGCTTGTCCTTAGTACTCCTTCATCCACAGATCGATGTCAGATGGTGTACTGGAGCGGAACAACTTGAGATTTGTAAGCGAAACACAGGTTGTCAATGGCTTCCAATGTGAGATAGCGGACAATAAAATTTCTGCCCACGTCCGATCTTATTTTATTGTTGCGCACAGTTCGTAGCAAAGGGCAAACTTTTTTCCCGGTTTGATAGCAGACGGCATACGGCGTTTTCTCAATTCCATCCACAAATCGCGCTCCGTAGCAGACAAACCTCTTACATTAGCAGACGCCTGCGAACACTATTTTCACTTGCTCCTAAAAAAAGATCTCGCAGTGATCAGAAATGAACATCTCCACCCCGGTGGGGGATGAGTGTATTCTAATCCTGAGTAAGTGCTTATCTACATTGGTTTGCTAATTTTGCTATGGTAACCAATGCGATTTCACTGTCATGCCCTGCCACGGGTTTGCTGGGGCAGACAAATTTTTGGTGGCCGGGGTTTCGTTATAATGCATTGTTTGCTTTAAAAAGTGCACCGCACTCATTGGAACGACAACCTTGGCCGTCCTCGTTTTGCAGACAGGAGCGGCGAGAATGTTTCAGAGTCCCTCGTGTCCGAGGGTCTGGTGGACGTTCGGCAAGGAGGCAAGGGGGAGTGAGTCGACACTATTTTCCTTCTTCAGTGTGCTTCCGTCCCTTGCGGGGTCTCCGGCTTGGGGCTGTGACCACACGGAGTCTCTCTCTGAATTCGACAACACTCCGTTAACCCTTACACTGAGACTACGGTGGGAGCTACGTGCCCACCGGACCAATCAGCCGCTTCCCTCTTATCTACTGAAAGAGAAGCGTATGACTGGTTCGTACGAGGACATAGCTTCCACTGCAGTCTCGGCTTGGGGGTGAACGGAGGATAGATCATGTCCTGGGATGTCCCGCCCCGGGAGCTGTGATGCTTGACGTCGCTATAGAAAATTACGAGCAGAATCGATTAAGTGAATCGGGCATTACAACTCGGTGATGGCCACTGGTAACAATGATCAACATCTCCTTTTGTGTACCGTTTGCACCAAGCCTACTGACCCCAAACAACCTTAAAATTTATTTCTTTTGAGGTCTACACTTCTTATCTCAATTACCGGGTCAACGTTTGTTCCGCGGGCCATTGTCGTTGGAACAAGCAGACGAGTTTGAAAGAGCGGACGACAGTTTGAACGCAAAGACAGCTGTTTGAACGTGAAGACGCACTAGACATGGTCCGCGGGTGGTCCGGACAACTTGACGGTTTTCCCGCGTTCACGTTGGAACAAAACAAATAAATCCGACGACCACAAGTATCCGCGAATTCAACCCAGAGTGCTTTCCGCACTAGCCATCGTGGTCCGACGGCGTCTGGTTTTCTCTTTTCACGGCACCTATCCACGTTCTCGGACGACCGAACAGGCAGAAAACGCACGAAAACTGATCTTCAAACCTTTCCGGGCTCTTTTGGTACAGCCCCAGTTGCTGCGTTTTGACGAAAAGGCTGGTTTGGGTCTGGTCTCTTCCAAAACAATGCAGGAATGCCCATCCCACACGGCGACTTCCGCCAACACACCGCCGCAGCATGACGTAACAGAGTTGAGTTGGGGTGTACAAGTAGAATCAGAGAGAGAGGGGGAAACGAGAGCATGTGTGGATGCCAGAGCACCGAGCTCTGCTTGGAATGATTGGTGAGTGGACACAAAGAAAGCTGCCTTTGTCTCTGCTCTTTGAACACCGGCATTCACGTTTGAACGGTGAGTAGAAGCAAAGGCAGCTAGCTTTGTGTCTACTCGCGCAGGTAGCTTTGACGGCATTAGAGCAGCGTGGAAGTCGCACCAGCCTCGACGATGTAGCTCAAGGTAGTCGACGCCAAGGCGGGCAAACCGCCGTCGTAATTTCGTCCTCGCTTCGGTTTTTAAAATCCGATTCCGCGCACAGAACAAAGGTTAAAGAGGCTCGAAATGCGAGTGAAATGAGCCACATGTGGTGTACCTACTTTGGGAGCGGCATGTAGAGGTATTTCTGGGGAAGGTTGGGTTAAGCGGGAAAGAAAACGACGGGGAGGGCTTGCGAGCGGATTCGGCCGGAACGCTGGGTACTTGCTGCCCTCTGAACCAGTCATGTGACCACAAAATCCCTCTTGCGGCTGTTTTAGCCACCGGAAGAGATGGCTACAAGGATCGGCAACCTGCCCCAGGGGTGCATTGCACGGTTTGCGGTATAGAACGTCCCGGGTCGTGAAAGTTTGATTCGGACTCACGGGGCTCCCCCACCTACAGTTGAACCTCAATCTAGTGAACCCAGATCGAGCGAAATTCATGATTTAGCTATATTTTCTTCGTCTCTCTATCTTGCTTTCATTGAAGACAATGTATTTTATCTCTCGGTTTGGTGAAACACATTTGCGCCGCAGTTTCAATTTAATCAAGTCTTTGGAAATCGCACATACACATATTGACGACCTTCGTGAGAAAAAAAAAAATATATATTAACCGGAAAGAATCCTTGTTATAGAAAACTAAGCATAGAAATGTGCCGTCATTATCTTTTTCACTAAATAAAAGAAAGTACACCGGTGGTGGTGATGATAATGATAATGAAAAGCCTCAGCCTCTGCCTCTCGTGGAAAAAACAAAATGCCCGCCATTACATGCACCTACGCCCAACGAACTAGAGCTCTTACGCATCTGCAACAACGAAAATCGTTTCGTGCCTCGAGTGTTATGCTGGAAGTGGTTGTGTTCTTCTTGGAACCATGAGTAGTGCTCTGCGCAATAGGAAAGTTCCGTTGCTCGACATCAAGGTGAAAATAATTGCTGGAGTTTTGGATGGCAAAAAGAAAAAGACAGTTGCCGTATAAAATTTCGTAGAGTTTGTTTCAACGATTTTGAAGTTGAAATCATTATGGCTACCATAAGTGCCAGCGGTTGTTTTCCTGACTGCACGCTCTCCTGCGATGCTAGGCACTCCTCCCATAACCGTACAAAATGAGGTTCGACGAACTGCATTCTTCTGTTACCGCCACATTTTGTAGTGGAACCTTATTTGTGAATGCTCACTTGCAAGATGTGGGGCAATTGGAGGGTTTGGGGAGCCTGTAAGACCAATTGCAAAGCTAAAAAACAAAAACCTCTGTCCAACGAAATTCGCAATTTCACGAAATCTTTGGCTCAAAACACGACTTCATTAAATCGAGGTTTTGTATCTGGATCGGGGGGTTTGAAATAGGCGATAATTTGAAATACCCGGGTTGGACAGGAATGGGCTCGACCGTATATCGCCACTTGTCCTCCTTTCTTGCTTTCCCCCTCGTGTAGAGCATAGAATATGAGAACGGCAGGGCGTGTTTTGTGAGTCCCTCCAGCACGTGCTTGCTGCCTTCCGGCATGCTTTGGCTGCATGCACGCGCACGATACGCCGAAGCGTCGAAGAAGGTACGAAGCTCGGGCTGGAGGCGGGACGGGTCCTCCTTGTCGTCCTCGCCTAGCCGGCAACTAGAGATTTCTCGGACGGACAAAACGAAATTGTGCGGTTCCCAGGAGCCACCAGCGCCTGTGCGACCTCCAGGAGGTGGCGAGGTCGGCCGGGCGAGGCAAGCACGGCCCAGACGCGAGCTCGCACGTGCGGGACGTCAAGTGGACCCTACGGGACAACGAGGACCCCCGGACCTTCGTGGACCGGCACGGCCGCAAGCCCATCCCAGCCGTGGTGGAGCACGTGCGGGACGGCTCCACCGTGCGGGTCATGCTGCTGCCGGACTTCCACTACATCACGCTCATGCTGTCCGGCATACGGGTGGGTGGCCTCTCGCCTCGCTCGGTCCGTCCCCGGTTCGTTTAGCATGCCGGGGGCTCGTTCTCGCCTGACGATCGGCCCCGGCACTGCAGCTTGTGCGTGTTTGACCAACGAGACGATTTTGGCCCATGCACAAATTAAAGTAGGGCAATATTTTCGTTCGAACGTCTCGCCGACATGCACACGGCGAGAGAGGTCTCATGGCCCCCGCTACGCCCGCCTTAAGAACTCCTTCATCCACCGGTCGATGTCGGCTCTTGTACGGCAGAGGAACAACGGGAGATTTGCAAAAGAAGCGCCTGTTGTCAATAGCTTCCATCGTGAAAGAGCAGACAATTACAATTTTTTTCAATCAGCATATTTGCAGTTTTTTAGAAGCCACAAAAAATGGGTATGATATTTCTTGTCCATTTCTAGTATTGAGTGTGTGCCTTCGGTGACCCACGACTCTGATTATCTTTGGTGGTAGTGCCTAAACCATAGAAAATCGCACGTGACCACAAAGAAGAGAGTGAGCGCGACTCAAACCGGCCGGTTTTCGATCGGCGGTTTTCGGGCAGAAAGAAAACTAATATCTGCGCCTTAAATTGTGTTCTGGGTAGTTGGGCTCTCGTATGTCATTGACGAATTAAAACCTTGGCGAACATAAATACCCTGTCAGTGTCTCTTTAAAGTAGCATGTACTACATCCTGGCAAAATAAAATTACCCCACGATTACCGTAAAATGCAGGGGAACTTAACATTTCCCGAACTTGGAATAGTGCAAATTATACATTAAAGGGGTCATGAAACGATTTTTGGAATTTTTCCTTCTTAGGTGTCGTCCTCAACTCACAAATCGCGCATTGTACCAAACAGTTTAAGATGACGGAAAGGAGGGACTCCCCTCTTTCTCGGACCCTCGTTCGTGTACCCGGACACAGCCATTCTCCCCCTAGAAGATTAGCCCGTCGCTCAAAACTCGGACAAAAGTTGCTTTCCCCACCCCGTACAGCCCTGACCTGACAGGGCTGTGGAAGCTACGTGCTCGTTGGGGCAGCCACACTTTTGCCACGTGGTCATGCTCCCTCCCGCATACGCACCCGCAGGGAATGAGGTCAGGCGATGAAAGGGAGCTGGCCGATTGGTCCGGCAAGCGCATGGCTTCCACAATACTGTCAGCTTAGGGGTGAAGGGAATAAGAGAGGTCTGGTGCGGTGTGACGTGCGTTTGGGCCGGGGGATGCGCTTTGGGTACCGTGGATGTATCGCAGTGAAAAGGCAGAAGCTTTCGAAGGGAAGGAGGTACAAAATAGTCCGCTGTGTTTCCAAATTTTCGTATCGAAAACCAGGCTTTTGACTTTCTGCCTTCTTTCTTTTGGGCTACTAGGCAATATGCTATTAGTAAAATCCAAATCTAAATTCATTTATCCCAGCCGAAAATTATTTACCTATTTGGAATTATCGCGGTATCTTTCGACACTTTCCTTGAAGGGCAACTCCACTCAAAAACAAAACCAAAATAAATGACAGGTATTGCTTTAGTGGCACGAAATATGATCACAGCCAAAATACTACGTCAAAGTGGAGCCGCGTATTCCACAAAAAACAATTTTAAAAATGCGACCGGCTGCTCTCTAGCGGGCCGTAAGCGGGTTAGCTTTTAGTTGAGCAACACTGGGCGACGCATACTGCTACACTTCCGTGATGTCACGTCGAGGCCATATACACCTACTCATGTTTACAAACAAACCGGAGCGCCCCTCGCCGCCAGCGCCGCGCATGCGCGATGGGGGTTTGGTCAAGAAGCTCGCCGTCGTCCATGAACAAACCATTGAAATACGATGTTGTCGGCGTCGGTGTGAGTCCCCCCTGCCCTTTTTCGCGTTCGAATTGTTGATTCTACGTCTTCCTGGCAATGTCTGACTGCTTGAGCAACGTCAGCGAAATTACCGAGGCTCGTTACAACGCAAAACTTCGCGTGAATAATGTGACATGTGGCGATTCATTCCGCGTGGACGTTGCAGTATGTACGCTAAAGCCTGATTCGCATGATGAGATTTCGCTCGCAATTTTCAGTCGCGACGCCGCTCGGGCTGCAAAAGCGTGAACCGTAGCTGAGATGGTCGACGTCGATGCTGAAAATCGCAAGCAGAATCGGACCAAGTGAATTAAGCATAACAAGTCAGTAATGGTCACTCGTAACAATGATCAACATTTCCTTGTATCTACTGTTTACATCGAGCCTGCTTACCAACCTTCAAACTTTAGTCTTTTGAGGCCTGCACTTACTTCTTATCGCAAGTACCGGGCCAACATTTGGTCTACGGGCCGGCGTCGTCTAAGAGAGCAGACGACAAGCAGAAACGTTTGAAAGAGCAGACGACAGTTCGAACAATCAGGCGGCCGTTTGAACTTGAAGACGCACTGAACGCAGTCCGCAGGTGGTCCGCACAACTTGACGGTTTTCTGGCGTTTATGTTGGAACAAAACAAATAAATCTGATGACCACAAGTATCCCTGAATTCAACCCAAAGTGCTTCCCGCCCAAGCAATCGTTGTCCGACGGCGTCTGCTTTTCCCTTGTCACGGCACATATCCAGATTCTCGGACGAACCGAGCACGTGAAAACTGACCTTCAAACCTTTCTCGACACTTTAGGTACGGCCCCAGTCGCGGCGTCTTGACGAGAATGCAGGTTTTAGATGGGGAGCATCTCTTGCTCGGGTCTATGTCCCGCGGCGTCGTAGTCCGCACTCACACTACGCATGCGCAACTCTCCTCCTTCTCTCCAACAGCTGCGCGTTACTCTCTCCGCTCTCTCTCTCTACCAGCTGCGTGCACTTCGCGTGCGTTCAATCCGGACTCACACTACGTACGCATGCGCAACTCTCCTCCTTCCCTCTCCAACAGCTGCGCGTTACTCTCTCCGCTCTCTCTCTCTACCAGCTGCGTGCACTTCGCTTGCGTTCGCTTCTACTCACACCGCGCACGCATGCGCAACTCTCCTCCTCTAGTCTCCTCTCCTTCAAGTGTGAATATAAGCAGCGGTAGCGCACTGCGCGCGTTCAGTTCAGCGCTGTTGACTCCACTTCACTCCGTTCTTCCGATGAAGTGTGATGGAAGCAACAGTCCCGTCAGTTAGTGGGTTGGCGCAAGCAAGCGTCAGCACCACCCCACAAACTAACAGCAACGCTACGTCCACTGAAGACAAAGCTGCACAGCGAAGGGCACGCGACGCTGAGCGCAAACGCTTGAAGCGAGCGGCAGACCCTGAACTACGGCAACGAGAAGCGGCGTCCATTCGTCAGCGTCGAGCGGCGGATGCTGAACTACGACAACGTGAAGCAACGGCGGTTCGAGAACGTCGAGCAGCAGAACCTGAGGTTCGGGACCGTGAAGTTCAACGTAAACGTACGAAGCGAGCGGCGGAACCCGACCTTCGAGAACGGGAAGCCGCGTTGGTTCATGAACGTCGAGCAGCAGAACCCGAGGTTCGGGACCGTGAAGTTCAACGTAAACGTACGAAGCGAGCGGCGGAACCCAAGTTAACAACGTTACTAACAACGTTACTAACAATGTTACTAACACCGTTAATAACACCGTTAATAACGATCCGCGATGCTCCGCATCACCCCATGGTTCCCCTCGGGAAGATGGTGTAATTTTTTTTTTTTTTTTGTGTGGTTCCTTTCAAAACAACGCAGGAATACACGTCTGGCATGGGGACTTCTGCCGACAACCCCAGACCGGAAGTGCGCCCGACGCGCCACTACCGCGCCGTGACGTCACATAGTTGAGTTTGTGTATAGCTGATGATCAGTGTTGCTATCCCTCTCGAGAGTTACCTAGTATCGGTTTTGCCGTCGACGCCCGAAATCAAACTTTGAGCCGTGATAATTATAAAACTACACACATTATCGAGAAAAAAATTATACCTTGTAATTTAGGGACACTGACTTGGCTGAAAACAGTTGTAATCCCGAATTGGAATATATTGACCGGGGTTTCCGTTGAACTTTAATGTTCTTTCCAAGCTTTCTGAGTGACTGGCAACGTTAAGTAAAGGTTAATAATCCAAGTGCCAGCTTTTTTAATCTGAGCGTTCCTGAATTTAATCCATTTGTACTCCAATTTAATCCAAGTAATCATCAATTTAATCCAGTCGCCAAATGGATTTAATTCAAGTTGTCGCCAATTTAATCCCAACGCCATCCACTTCAATCTGAAAGTCACTTCATTTAGTCCGTTCATATCTATGAATTAAAGAATGACTACTGCTCGCCTGTCAGAGCTGTTTTAGAGGGCTGAGGTGCTTGCAAGTTGCGAATGAATTTTTAACGTAATGTGGAAATTCAATGGCTACTTTGTCATATTTCAAATCCACTGCACTTTGTGCTACGCTTGCTCCGTGTCGCGGTTTCTTCAACGGGTGTCGTCTTCTTTAAATTGTCTGCAGAAACTCGGCGGTATGCCTGCTCTGTGACGCGGTTGCAGACAATAATACGGCAGTTCACGTTTGGTTCAGTTGTTGAGTTCAACCGACTGTCATTCTGGGCACCGTGTGACTGCAGCTAGTGTAGTGTGACGGCGTACCGCTGGCTTCAAATCACGTCGAACTAAAACTAACCTTGCTTGTACGTAAACAGCGGAAACTTGTAAGCTGGATCGCCGAACCCATCCGCAGGTAAAGTGGTATCTGTCGACGCACTCACGACACGCCTCAGCTCGCCTTCACTTTGTCGTGCTGCGCGCCCTCTAGGTTATTTTAGCTCATGATGTAAAACTACGCTCGAAACTGAACCTATATATTAAATATATCGTTAGTTTGCTCGATTAAACTTGCGTGGTTCATGTACGGTCTACGAAATAAATTGCCAGTGGGTCCCGTTGCCTGCAAAACGAACGAGGATATTTTGTGTTTCGTCTCTGCGCGGTGCTATCTACGTAGATTACTAGGAACCTTCCCGAAGCGGGGACGCAGTCAGGTTGCGCATCGGGCTCCCTCGCCTACTCCGGCACACTGCGGTAACATGCCGGTCCGGGGCGGAGTTCGGGACTTTGGGGTCCCCCATGGGTGCCGTGGGTTGACGGCCTCACCTCTCCCGCCAGTGCCCGTCGACGCGTCCGGACGAGTCCTCCTCGGGGGCGGAGTCTCCCCTGGTGGAGGAGGCCAAGTACTTCACGGAGAGCCGGCTGCTGCAGAGGGACGTGGAGGTGGTCCTGGAGGGAGCCACCAACCAGAACTTCACCGGCTCCGTGCTGCACCCTGTGAGTGGTGCTCCCCTTCGCCGCCCCTCTCTCGGGAAAGAGGGTTTCTTCGTGCCAAAAAAGGGCGCCGTAATAAATGCGAGGACAAAGATTGAGGAGGCACACTGGCAACTCGGTTAACAGAAAGAAACACTGATGCCTACAGGCCGACGGAAAAAAGGCTGGTTCTTTTCGAGTCGCCGCAAGCCTCTCTATTCTAAGGAACAGAAAGTGATTGTGATGACGGCTAGAGAGGCCTCGCTGATGCCGTCATTGGAAAGCTCGGTGCGTTCTTCCCTTATTGCTTTTTTTGTTTTCTCGTACACGATGAACCAACTAGTCCCCAGCAGCACTTTGCTGTCTCTCAGCAGGCAGAGAGTGCCTTCTCTCTTGGCAGCACCTCCTGGAGGCCACACTTGCTGCGTCAGCTTGCGGAGGCCAGTGCGGGGTGGGATGTTGAGTCCCAGCCGGACGTCCCGTCCCTGCACTGACCCCGGGAAGGTGATGCCGTTAGCTCTGTGGCCCCCACGAGGTGTTGCTCTTGGCCCTCTTCCGCCACCCTCGCAGTCCGGGAAAGAAGGAAGCGGATCTTCGGCTTCGCTGAAGGCCGGGGTCGTAAATGGGCTTCTAAGGGGAGTGTAGGTTAGGTTTAAGGGAATTCATGCGCATATTGGTAGTCGTGCATCGAGCAGAAATGAACATGCAAGACGAAAAACAACGCAGGCACGAAAGATGCGCCTGCGTCGTCCCATGTCTTGCAGATTCGTTCCTTCGTTCCTTTCAAAGTTTACGAGATTTTATTTTGCTACCTTTTATCGTGCAGGGCATTCGAGTAATGTTACATTGCGGGAGAGTTCGTAAGTTGGGAAAGGCATAATATTTGTGGAATTGCGCGTTGCTCCTCTCTATTTAAAACTCGCTATACTCCACCTGATCTGAAAAGCGCCAGGTCTTGAGATAGCAAAAATTGCTAATTTCCTAAACATTAATTTTGTGTTCTATTTGAACTCCATGCGCTGTATGCTCATGGGATTCATGTGAAATTTCTTCATGTATTCCGTGTAATTCGTTTTGAGCATTGTGTGCAGTTTTGGTGTGCGTTGTGCGCAATTCCCCCCATATGTTGAAACATCAGAAAAGATTTCTACCACTGTCTCTGCCGATGGCGGTTCATCTTGCAAGCAGTTTTTGATGATGCTACTGTTGATGTGTCGTCGTGGTGTTGCGACGGTGTTCTCGGTGAGGTCACGCGTTGATTAAAGCCGGAAAGACAGATTGCTGACCCTTGGCGCGTTATTCCCGCACAGAATGGCAACATTGCGGAGGGGCTGCTGAAGAATGGCTTTGCCAAGTGCATTGACTGGAGCCTGACAACGGTCACTGGAGGTTCTGAGAAGCTCAAGGCTGCAGAAAAGTGAGCAACCCTTTTTGTAAGGTTGTCAAGTAGGAGCAACTTGTCGAGTTAAGGGAACTGTACAACTTACTAATAATATAATAATAATAATCTTGATTTTTGGGTGCCCAAGAACAACCAAGACAGTCTTCTTTTCGATGCACTGACACAAAAACATACACAAATAACGGAAAACAAAAATCAAACTCGCACACACATTAAAAGTATGTAAAATAAAGAAATATGCAATGAATGTATATAGTGTTATAAATATGCCTGCATGTTTTCAGTAAATACCGATAAATCCCAAAAATTAACCCCGGAGCCGGTTAATCAAAAACGGGAAAAACCGAAAATCCTTGAATTGGAGCTTTCCTCGAATGAGAAAAACCCAAGCTTTGTGGGTCTTCAATAATAATTGGGGTTGTGTGGATATTTATACGGCGTGTAGTTGGTCAGCCATTTCATAGTTGCGAAGAGTCACTCGCTGTAGATGAGAAGTTTAGCCAGTGCAGTACAACCGCTAGCCTGGGGTCTTTAACGTGAGTCACGCAGTCTTGGTACACAACCGCACGCCGGTACGATGCTCATCCAGGTCGAAACGGGCAGGGGTGGGGATTGAACCCAGGATCCTGGGTTCTGCAGCGCGAGCTTTCGCCTCATGTGCTCCGAGCTGAGGCCCTAATCTGGACACTTGGCGAAAAAGTCGGCGAGAAATCCGGCGGCTCTGACTGGCCGGCTCCAAGGTCAAGTGCGGCATTGGCCAATCATGGCCGCCAGATTTCTCACCGTCTTTTTCGCCAAGTGTCCAGCCCACTTGGCCACCGATCCCCCTTCTGGGTCTTTCTTGTTGCTTTACTCCGCGTTGACTCGAATTGCAGCCACAAATTAACTGTCCTTGGGGCTTCTTTCTTGGAAACCAAGCATCTTATCAGTACCTTGCTTTCTCTTATCGGTACCTTGCCTTCTTTTGTTGGTTCCTTGCCTTTTCTTATCAATAGCCCCGACAAACCCTGATATTTTTGTTCTACGATCAGTTCGATATAGCAAGTAGTTCAATATAGCAAAAACCATTTACAATGAACTTCCACGATGCGTTTGTTGTAAAGCGAGAGCTTCTTTTTCTTTCTCACCTCTTCGCTTCCACGTTGTAACAAAGTGCTGAAAAGGCTTTTTTTTTTTTGCACGCGTGCAAAGTTTTTTTTTTTTTTTAGCTTATCTTTTTTTCCAAATCACTTCTCTTCGTGGGAAACCGCTTTGGGATGAAAAGATTTTTTTTTTTCTGTGCGTGCATGCAGAGTGTTTTTGTTTTTTTAGCTTTCTCCTCTTCTGAATCGCTTCTCTTCGCTCAATTTTCTTCGCTGCTTGATCTTTTGGAATTTCCTTTCTTTCCTACTTATCTTCTTTCTTTAATAACTGATAAAAAAAATAAAAAGGAGACATTGGCTGCTGCTATTGCAGCGCCGGCTACTCCTTTATCCTTGTTTTGGGGGGCAAGGGACAGGCTAGGTGAAGATTGTTTGTGCGTTTTTGGAAGCCTTCCCGGGGGAAAAAGTTTGATATAGCCAATGTGTTGTTCGTTATAAAAAGTACTTTTTACTTGCATTTTTATTTAAATTTTTCGTGAGTTCGATATCGACAATAATTCGCTGTACGTGGGTTCGTTTTAAACGGGTTTCACTATACTACTACTACTACATTAACAACAACAACTACAACATCAACAATGGACGTCATTTTGAGTGGTGGGGAGAGCCCATAGCAGGCTATCTCTGTAAAGAAAGAAAAAAAAAAAGCTCCCCCAATATTGAATAAAAAGAAACACCGAAAGCATGGAATGCTAGTTATGAGGCAAGCGTGAGGTCGTCTAAATAATTGCGGTGCAATGTAACCGATGCAAAGATGTTGAGGTGAGGCGAACATTCCTTTCTTCGACCCTCGGAAACGTTTTCTTCTGCCCTCGCACGCGAAAAGGAGTTGTTTCAGTCTCCTCCATCCATGAATGTACCCTTTCTTTCCCATAAACTTTCGTCCCGCTGCACTGTTGTCGATGCTCTCGGCCACTAAGATAACCTTTCTTTAGAGTGCAGCCGAATACTGCTTCCGTGATGATGCCATCACGGAGCTTTACGGGACTTGTGGGGAGACCTGGAAACATTGCCAGTGTTCGGACACTGACGAAAACGTTTCGGCGACGGCGTACCACGTGCTATCGGGAATGGGGCATGGCGCAACGGCAGCACTTGCCGATGATGGTACCGACGACTGCTGGAAATAAAAACTGTGCGAAATCGGATCTGCATATAATACGAGAAAAATCGGGGGGGGTGGGGGGGAGAATTTTGTATTACACGCGGGTTTTTCCAGGAGTCGACGCTGAGTGTAGCGTGTTTCCCTACCTCGTTGGTCGTGGACGATGCACGCGAGTTCTTTGGTCGGCTGAGAATGCCGTCGTGTCCGCAGGGAGGCCAAGGAGAAACGGCTGCGGCTGTGGAAGGACTACTCCGCCCCCACCGCGGGGCTAGGGGCGGACGCCAAGTTCGAGGGCAAGGTGGTGGAGGTGATCAACGCAGACGCCCTCGTGGTGCGGCTCGAAGACGGAGAGCTGCGCAAGATCTTCCTCTCGAGCATACGGCCACCCAGGTGGGGTTCTTTCCAATTCTTTCCCGATTGCCTCTGCAGAGCGTCGGTCACCCTAGATTGATTCATTTCAAAACTCCCGCGCTCTCTGCGCCTTTTCATGGGTAGTTTGAAGACTACCATCATGATTTCTGCCTTTCTTTTTCCACGTGGCAATGATTTTTAAGTCTTAAGCACGCAATCGCAAGCGTAGCAATTGTCACGAATCCTCCGTCGATTTTTTTTGTTTCGGATAGTAGTGCGAGTCCGATGATGAAGCCAGTTCATTGTATTCCAATTCTGATGACCTCTGCTTCACTACATTGATAAACTGCTTAGCCCCGTGGCGTGTCAGTCATGAGGTTTGACTTGATTTTCAGTAGCTCAAAAACGAAAAAAGTGAGCCTCATAGAAAGAACTCTCGATCTATAGGATAAAGTTAAGCAAGCAACAAAAGAGGAAGCTCACTAAATTCAGGCAGCAAAAAAAGAAAGGCAAAAAAAGGAAATACCGGGCAAGGTAATAACAGCCAAAGAAATGGGTAAACAAAGATAAGGTGTTCAAAGTGTGATTGCTCAATAGTTGTGTCAACACACTCAACTTTAAGACCTTTTTTTTTTTTTGCTTATTTTATTTTGGGGTTAAGGAGTCGCCGAGCGACAGCGGTGTTCGGGGAAAGAGTGCACGCTACCGTTCCAACAGCGAGCACTCCCTGGCCTCCCTACGCACGCAGTTGCCCTTCCCCTTTCTTTTGCCATCCTCCGCTTCTTTTTTTTTTTTTTTTGAACTTTTTTTGTTGCTTATTCCTGTGGGCATTAGCTGGCTTGGCGGTCTGCCAGCCCTGCAACGCGAGCTATGTGCTCGCCGCTGTGCAATTTGACCGCGGGAGAAGTGATGGGCGGCAGTGTCCCCGCCATGGGAATTCGATACAGAAAAACAAAGCTCCTATACTATTACATGTGATTTTCAAAGGGATGTTTGGACTGTTCGATATAAACAATAATTTGAAATACCCGGATGTGATATAACTGGGCTCGACTGTAGCATGGCAAAGGAAGTGTAACACAAGTTGATGTACTAGTCTAGAAACCTGGCACACATGAGGAGGCTGGATGGCACTAATGGTATCCGTGTCAGCTTTGCCAAAATTGCTGGACACGATTTCGCTGGGGTCCGCGAGCGGCGTTGTGCCTGCCATATTTCCATCCGTGCGGGGTGGCACATGCCTCGCCGAGGTGGGTGCTCAATTGTTGTTGATTTGGGGAAGAGTGAAAGGGTGGCAGAAGTAGATGGCCGGGGATTACGGCTGTATGCAGCGCTCGAACAGGAATCCTCCCGCCACGAGATTCCAGCATTTCCCGTAGAGCCTTGCCCGCTCATTGGAGGATCTGGAAGTGCCTCTCAAATGCTCCGTGCCTGCACCCCGCAGCCCGCAGCCTTCTGTCGTGCGTGGTAAATGTGTGAGCACACCGTGGATGTCTTAATTATAAGTGTCGTACCCTGCGATGTCGTCCCTTGCGTAGATGCAAAGTTCTCCGAGCTCGTTGGACAACGAGACGCAGTAAACTGAGCGTGCGGAAAGCAAGAACAATAGGAATGCGCCATCACCGCAGTAGACACGGTTGGAGAGTGCTTCCAACTGCTCGGTCGGGGTCACGTGGCTTACGAGCTACAAGGAGGCGTCAATCGCCTGCAAGCATCTCTGCCTCTCTGCCCGGTTTTCTCCTTGACCCAAGCCCAGTGGCGTACCAACTTGTTTTTGAGTGGGGGGGCAAACCAGACCCCCCCCCTGCCCTCCCCCCCCCCCCCCCCCAGGGCCGGGGGTGGGCGGTGCGCTTGGTATCCCTTGGGCACCGCCGGACAGCGTTTCCCTTGCCCAGTGGCGGCTGTTTCAGGGGGGACAAAACACATGCCTTGCCTCCCTACTCTGAGAACTGGGGGGGCAAGCCCCCCCCCCCCCCCCCCCCCCCCCCTTCTTGCCCCCTCCGGTTGATACGTCCATGCCCAAGCCAATGTAACGCATGCACAGTTGCAATCAATTTGCCCAGGAGTTTTGGGAGGCATCCACCATTGAATTGCAAACTCCGTAGTTTCATTTGCTCCCCCTCTTAAATCTAAAGCGTGGCTAATGTAGCATATGTTTTCTGTCTTCCTTTTTCTTTCTGCTTTTTTGTTGCTTTTTCTCTGGGGAAGCCAGGAGTGCGCTCATTTCGCGGAGCGGAGCGCCACCATACGTCCGAACACGCAATGTTTTACCCTCGTCGTGAGTAACTTGGAGGCGTTTGAAGAAGAGCTTTGACCGCCATCTGTGTCCAATCGGCGAGGAGACGAGCGGCCGCGTCGCGTTGACTCCTGTCCCCGGTGCCCAGTTGGATACGGTTGGATTATAAAACGCGTTCTGCGTTGAGACGTTTCCTTTCCTCTCGCCCCCAGGCGGTCGGAGGAGACGAAGGCGACCGGCGGGGAGTCTGGGGGCAAGGAGCGCAACTTCCGGCCCTTGTACGACATCCCCTTCATGTACGAGGCACGGGAGTTCCTGCGCAAGAAGCTCATTGGCAAGAGCGTCCAGGTGGGCGTGGACTACAAGCAGCCTGCGTCCAACTCCTTTCCGGAGAAGACCTGCTGCACCGTCACCATCGGCGGCATGTGAGTGGTCGCCCCGCCAAACGTCGGGCTACGCTCGTCAAAGCGTGCCACTTCGTTGCCCAATTTGTGTCCGGGAAAGCTCGGCGCAGAGAGATGGCAACGGTGGACGACTCGCACCACCCGGCGCTTAAAGTTGCGGGGCCGTTCCAATGTACGCTCGACGCCAGCTTGTCTGCTTCGCGCGTCCTAAAAGCGGCTCGGTTCCTTCTCTCTTACCACTGCGAGTTCAGAACAAGAAGGAAACGGAGCGAAGACGTCGCAGAACTGAGAATGTGTCGTCCTTTCTATTTTTGTTCCGAAATCGCTAAATTCTAGACCAAAATAAACTGCGCCGCATATTTATGGGTACTCCTTTGCACGCCGTACATTGGACTGCCATAGTGTGTCGGAACAATTTCTGGAATGGTCTATTGGCGATCCTTACGATTCGAAAATGCAACTCTGTGAGCTTTAGATACGCTGTCCGTCAGGTAGGGCGACGTCGTTTTCATCATTCTTAATTCCAAATATAATCCTGCCGTCCATAATTGCTCGAGCCTGCCGTTTGGCCGTGCAGCAACGTGGCGGAGGCCCTGGTGAGCAAGGGCCTGGCGACGGTGGTGCGCTACCGGCAGGACGACGACCAGCGCTCGGCCCACTACAACGAGCTGCTGGCCGCGGAGATGAAGGCCCAGAAGTCCAGCAGGGGCTTGCACTCCAAGAAGGACGCCTCGGGACACAGGGTCGTCGACCTGTCTGGGGTGAGGTGGCTGAGGAGCGCGCAACCTTTTTGGTGAAGGCACCGAAAGGAGGTGCCGTTGCATTTTGCATCCCCGCAAGCCCGTGCAGTGGCGGAAGGGCGTAGCGAGAAAATGAATCGGGCACGAGCGACGCATCCGGCATTTGGCCGGAACGAGTGTCCTCGCTGACGGAACGGTTGCTTGTGCATCGCTCATGTCCAGTCTGTGCCCCTTGCTGGCGGCGCGCGAAGCACAAAATCCACGGTTTCGTCGTCTCTGAGGTGTCGAGACGACAAACGTTGGGTCGCTCGCTCAACCCAACGTTTGGAGGCCTCCTTGGCTTCTTTTTCGAAGGTGACAGTGCCGACGGCCGCCGAGGAGCGGTATCTTCCTTTTTGTCTTCTGTGGTGATGTATTTCTCTATGAATCGGTGATGTTCCCGAGCCCGGTGATGTAGGCAGATGGTAAAGAGCCGAGGGACCTAACGACGTTTTTTGGCGTGGTTTGAATGTGCCGAGATTGCGAGGGGATACGGCCCATTCGTCTTTTGTCAGCTCGTCCTAGGGCAGTTGGTAAAAGGCCCATTTGTCACGATGGAATATTCCTCTTTGGAAGACTCGTCGCGTGAGAAACCTCGAGGTCTTTATATGGTGCGTTTTGTTTGGGTCTCCTGGGAGACATTGGGAGGGGATCAACCTCGATAAAGCCGCAGAAGGTCGGCGTAACTGATGCGAAAGGTTTCAAACAAAAATTTAAATTCTGGGTTTCGTACCGAACGTTGAATGTACTAATCTATGAAAGAGCACAGCTGGAAGAACGACTGCCAACATTCTGGCGCAATCACTATGGTGACAATAACGCAAAAGGCGACGAAAAACTTTACGAATGATCGAGCCAATACTGAAGAAGCGAACCTCAAATAAAAAGGTTGATTCATTGTTGCTCTTAAATTGATTCTCGGCATCGTGTGGCATTGTGCACCAAAATAAGGCAAAAAAGCCTGTGCCTCGGTTGCCATACTAGGGAGTTTTAGAATAACGTACGCAATTTTAGCGCACGCTAGCGCTAAATTTAGCGCTTGCTTTAGCGCATGCGATGGAAGAGAGTTTTAGAATAGCGTTTCTCCGCCGCGACGCAAAAGCCCAAGCATCTCGCGCTTGCAACGCCACCAACATACAGTCCCGATTTTTATTTCACACACGAAATGCTGCAACTTTAGAAAAAAACAAGATTTTTGGTCCGGACTAACAATTTTACATTTGTTTAAGGGGGGACACTGGCTAGAGGTTGATTTTCTGAACTACTCATATGATCGGAATGAAATTTGCAGGGGAGATTTAACTTTGGATGTACCGTAAATTTCCGAGCAAGCGCCCCCCCTGCACGCAAGTCAAAATTACCTGCAAAGTAGGGGGGGGCGCTATCCCGGAACGGCACCAAAATTCAAGATGGCGGCGACAAAAGTTTTCCACCAGAAAAAGAAAAAAAAAGCGAAGTGCAGATTTAATATTTTATTTATCTCTGAGAACATAGACTTTATTAGGCAAAAGATTTGTCACTGCTATGTTTATCACTTTCAAAACCACGCCAGAGTCGGCCACAAAAAAAAGTTCGCAGCATTCCGCGATGTTTCCCGAGTGCATGCCGTTGGCTATTTTGACAGCCTCTTCAGAAAGAAGCCGGTTGCTAATGGCTCATTCTGCACTTCCTTCGCGCTCCAGGTATTAAAAGAGCGCATTGTCCACGTATTCACTGAACACCGGCGCGCCGTTACTTAGCTTTCGTCGAACTTCGGCTTTCCCATAGTTTGACTGTAGCAAATTGTCAAAATTCTTGTCCCATTCCCATATCCGGTCGAGACGTACGTCTGGTGTGCGTCTTTCTCGTTTTCACAATCCCATTGGACGACCTCGATTTTCTTTGCCACTGTGTAAGAACGCATAGAAGACCTCACATCCCCAAAACAAAGTGACAGTGGCGCGTAGTGACCAGGCTGATCGGGCTGCAATGTAGGATTGGATTGGATTCTTGGACTGAACTTCGCAGGCCAGGGTTGCCTGGGCGCGGTCAGCGCGGTGCGTGATACGGGTGCGGAGCGGGGAGGGGGGCGCTTTCCCGGAACGGCGCGGAAATGTGAAATTTGAGGTGAAGTTGGGGGGGGGGGGCTCTTGCTCGGGTGGGGGCGCTTGCTCGGAATTTTACGGTAGGTGTACTGTACAAACTTCCAGCTCTCTAGGACAACTTTACATACCTGCATAAGAAGATGTGTCACTCTTCGTTAAGAAATCTATATGTAAATGAAGCTATTAAACATCATTTTAACTGCTTGAATATAAAGTGTTGGATGTGGAACTTCAGGCTATCTAGTTTTTATAAATAAAATGTAAATATTTAAGGAATAGTGATTACCTCAAAATATGAGATGCATATCTGTCCTATGTCAATTTTTGAAAACATAGTTTTTTCTCATTGAGGACTTTAACTTAAAACAAAATAAAGTAGATAGCCCGATTCCCCAGTAAATTTCAGTTCAGAAGCACCTTGATTGTGGTATCACAATGCTTTTACCTTCGAACAAAAGATTCCTTTACATGAAATTTACAGCAAAAAGCGGAACTGAGAAAAATGCATTTAAACATTGAACTCCTTTACTTTGTTACTGCCTCACAATGTGTTGAAAATATTTTATATCAGCGTAACTATTTGGCGCATGGTTATGAAATTTAGTGTAAGGGTGTATAATTAGTTTCTAAAACTGAAAACCTCAATCTTGAAAAATGAATTTTTTCAAAAATTATTGAAACTTAGGCCCATGTCTCCCCTTAAACGTGGGAGTGCGACGCGAGCGGTCGACCGGTCGTGTCCGCCGCATGCGTCGCCTCGGCAAGAGTGTACTGACCTTCGCCGATAAATGTTCGCTCGTCGCAAGCATCAAGTTGGCGGTGATCGTTGCCCACCCTACTGGGTTTTCCAAACCGAGTGCAGTGTCGTCCCGTATTAAAAATCGCTGTCGCGAGGATGCCCCCGACGT
Organism: Ixodes persulcatus; assembly: GCA_013358835.2. Classification (NCBI taxonomy): domain Eukaryota; kingdom Metazoa; phylum Arthropoda; class Arachnida; order Ixodida; family Ixodidae; genus Ixodes; species Ixodes persulcatus. Next base: position 96,874 of record JABSTQ010009502.1, read on the forward strand.
CGCGCTCACGACGCCGCCAAAGCGACCGCTTCCATGGGCCTGCGCACAGTGAGCCTGCGGGCCGCCATTTTTTTTAAAACTGTGCTTCTCTTGGCTTTAGCCAACTTCTCATCACGAATCCTCCTTAGAGGAGCGCAAAGACCCTTTGCGTACGCACGCTATTCCCGAGAAATAGCGCACGCTAAAATTGCGCACGCAAAGCGCAAAACCTGCTTTGCGTTCGGAGCATGCCCAGTGGCGACGACGCTATTCTTTGCACACGCAAAGCTTTAGCGTGCGCTATTCTGAAACTCCCTACCATATTCACTAGATTTGCTGATTTGCTCAAACCAAAATGTATAGTGGTTGCTTCTTTTTTTTTTTTTTTTGTGAATGCACAAAGTATTTAGGTTATAAAGAGATTATTTGTGCTTCTGCTCTTCCGATTTTCAAAGAGAGGTTTTCACTTAGAGAGGAGGTGTGCTCCACAACACTCGAGCAGAAGACAGCACATTATCTTGAAGGGTATGGAAGAAGCACGCCAACTATAATGGCCACCTTTGGGTCATTCTCAGCCACTATGGTAATAACATCTCAAAACTCTCGAGGGCAGGTGATATTGTTTATAAGAGTGCCTCATTTGGGTCTTAGTTCTCTTTGGTGTAGCGAGTGACAGAATGATATTTAGTACGCAGGGATGCCAACTGAAGACGCAGTTATTAATGCCGATATGTCAGCAATCGTGCGTGCCCACATAGTTTCAAGTAAATATGGGCGCCATCAGACTGTGCGATTGAGTGGGCCTAGTGACGAGTTCCCCCATAACAAAGTATCCCACGCGCTCAGTTGCCCCGTTACCACTTGTACCGTGAGACACCTGCACATGACCAACGGGCCTACATTGATTCCCCAAAATAGGCTCCAAGGTTCATTTCATTGTTGAGGATGCGGGTGCTCCTAAAGCCAGCGTAGTGGTCTGCGTTAGCAGTGGCTTTGTCACGCCGGTGCGGGTAAGGGGTATATTTTGCTCGCTAATGTAGAATTGTTTTCTAGTGCGAGGTAAGCGCGACCCCGGTCCCCCTCTCACGTCTCACGCTTTCCCGGCTTCTTTCGGAGCCCTTGTCTAACGGGAAGTCAATGGTTGCAGGACCCGGCCAAGTCGAAGCAGTTCCTGCCCTTCCTCCAGCGGGCGGGCAAGATGGAGGCCGTGGTGGAGTTTGTGGCCAGCGGGTCCCGGCTGCGCCTCTACATCCCCCGCGAGAACTGCCTGGCCACTTTTCTGCTTGCCGGTGCGTTTCGGTGAAGTCGTAAAAGTTTCACGGGGCAGGGGGTGAGTGAGATTTCCCACCCCCTGCCCCGCATTCCTTACATGAAATGGGATGGGCGGCAGTCTCCGCCTCCGCTCCCCCACGGTTCCGACACCACTGGCTGCTGCGCTAACGCCAGGATCGTGGCAGGCAACGGCGCGACACTTCTACGACGTCGGCGGGTGGAAAGGGGGGCCACAAACGAGGAGGCGCTAAATGCTCTATAGTTGTAGACGCGTTGCAGGCACCTAAGTTGCGGGCCATCCAACCAATTTTCGAGAGGGTTTGCCAAAGCCGGCGTCCCATCGACGCAGAAATGACGGTTTCATACACGTCATTCATAGAGCAGAGGGACTGGAAGCAATGTCGCTGAATAGTACTAAGAGCGGGAGAAGAAATGACACCAATTCTTCGCGCAAAGTTGAAAGAGGTGCAAAATGTGTCGCGCGGGTCTCGGCCCTCCTGACTTTGTCAATGTTTTTAGACTTTTCGATGCGCGCAAGCTCTCGGACTTGGGAGCTTTTAGGCTCGTTCAAGATTCCAGGATGTACGCACCGCATCTTGCGTCTCTCAACTTTGTGCAAGGATTTGGAATAGATTCGCGCGACATCGTGGTCACGCGAGCCTGTCGCGACTTGGTGCAACTTCACAATTTAATGGAAAGTTTGCAACTTGCCTCAATTCTTTGCACAAGGTTTAGAAATGCAACGTGCATTTTGTGTTTCTTAGCCTCTGAAACAGCTCTAAAAGGCCCAAAAACGTCCTAATATAGCGCAGGGCCGAGGCAGCGCAAAGTCTGTGCTGCATCGACGCTGACGTCGGCGCTCACTTGGTGCTTAGTTAGCATTATGCGCGTAAACGGTAAGAGGCGGCGCCTCGTGCATCGGCACTGATATGACCAAAAGTGGTGTCCGTAGCAGCGAGGGAGATCTGAGCCAGCATGTGTGGTGAGCCGGAGAGTGGTGTGTGCAGGCATCTCGTGCCCGAAGGCCTCGCGACTTCAGGGCGGCCAGCAGGTGGAAGGGGAGCCCTTTGGCAACGAGGCCCTCGCCTACACCAAGGGACTCTGCCTGCAGAGGGAGGTGAGGACGCCCGCCTCTCTCGACTGCTCTCGCGCTCTGTCCTTGCAGTCTCTGTTAGCTCGTTGCAGTGGCGGTTTAGGACAGCTTGCCTCGCTTCATTTTTATCATTTTGAGTTTTGTAGGGGAAAATTTGTACACTTACCCAAAAGCAGCCTATTAAAGAGATGCTGAACCGGAATTCGGAGCTCATGAAACAAGGCTGGAGCGATAGACGGGACGCTGCAAAACCTAAAAACATCACTCGTACAGCAATATCTCTAACGGATGACCTATTTTTGGAAAGGAAGTGTGCGATTGAACAAGGGTGACGAAACGTGACGTCACGATTCTCATTTCCTCTCCTCTTCCCTTCGTTCCCACAACCAGGGGAACCGAAGGGAGGTGGAGAGAAGCGAGGCCGCTTCCCTTCATTCTGAACTGTTCGAAGAGAATCGTGATGTCACATTCCTCGCTTGATTGCGGCCTTTTATAAAAATTCGGCCATTCGTTTGGGATATTGGTGTTTGAGGGATGTTTTGGAGTTCATAGCGTCCCGTTTAAGGCTTCTGCAGGCTTCTTTTGCGAAATCCAAATTTCGGTTCACCATCCCTTTAAAAGGACAATAAAGGTGTATTTATGCTCACCAAGGTTTTTATTTGTACGTGACATATGAGAGCCTTACTACCCACAACACAATTTTCAGCTCGAAATTCGTTTCCTTTCCGTTCGAAAACCGCCAATCGAGAACTGACCGGTTTGAGTCGCGCTTACATCATTCGCCGTGGTGAGCCGCCTCAGTGGCTTCGAGGCGAAGCGCCGGCCTACGGATCCCCAGGTGGCGGGTTCGAAGCCCGGCCGAGGTGCCCGCAATCTGGCGGAGGCTTATTGCGGAGAAGGCACCGTGTAACCGAGCATTCAGTTGCACGTCAAAATATCCCCAGGTGGTCCGAATTAATCCTGTCCTCCACTGGGGTGTGCCAGATGCCCGTCGTTGGTTTGGCACCTAAAAACCCCAAATTTGATTTTTTCGACATCAGTCGGGTGATCTGTGAGCTGATAGGATTACTCGCTAAAAAAGTTATTTACAAAACAAATTAAAAACGTTTAGGTAGTATCTTCTTTTAACCATTTTTCCTGCAATAATCCATGCACTTGGGGCATTTGGGCATCAGCACCTCTGTGCCATACAACCCCATTCGATCTATGAGGTTTTTTTGTAGAGGTGCAAAATGAAGCATCCCTCAACTGGCCTTCTTATCTAAGAGATTTTGATGGGAGGCACACATTGAAGTGTCCCTAGTCATGCTTTTATTTCCAAAACTTGCGTCCATATCTTACACACAATTCGTGCTCATAGCCTTATTACGTCACCAGCTACTGTAGATGTGTTTTCTCTGTAACCCTTTTTCCCGCAATAACTGGCACACTTGGCACATTTTGGGTTCAGCAGCTCTTGCAACATGAGATCCGATTCCAGTAGACGACATAGAATATCTAGCACTATCGCGCATGTTTATTTCTTTATTTTATATACCGTCAGGACCTAAGGTATTGGAGAGGGAAATCATTACAAACTACCGTAAAACACCGTGGAAGCGTCCACTTCATTCAAGCAGCCACTTCTATACCGCACAAAATACCGGATAAACGCCCACGTCTGAATTAAGCCAGTTTTCAGACAAAGTGGGGTTGGCGCTAACCCGGTATTTTAGAAATGCAACGTGCATTTTGTGTTTCTTAGCCTCTGAAACAGCTCTAAAAGGCCCAAAAACGTCCTAATATAGCGCAGGGCCGAGGCAGCGCCAAGTCTGTGCTGCATCGACGCTGACGTCGGCGCTCACTTGGTGCTTAGTTAGCATTATGCGCGTAAACGGTAAGAGGCGGCGTCTCGTGCATCGGCACTGATATGACCAAAAGTGGTGTCCGTAGCAGCGAGGGAGATGTGAGCCAGCATGTGTGGTGAGCCGGAGAGTGGTGTGTGCAGGCATCTCGTGCCCGAAGGCCTCGCGACTCCAGGGCGGCCAGCAGGTGGAAGGGGAGCCCTTTGGCAACGAGGCCCTCGCCTACACCAAGGGACTCTGCCTGCAGAGGGAGGTGAGGACGCCCGCCTCTCTCGACTGCTCTCGCGCTCTGTCCTTTCAGTCTCTGTTAGCTCGTTGCAGTGGCGGTTTAGGACAGCTTGCCTCGCTTCATTTTTTATCATTTTGAGTTTTGTAGGGGAAAATTTGTACACTTACCCAAAAGCAGCCTATTAAAGAGATGCTGAACCGGAATTCGGAGCTCATGAAACAAGGCTGGAGCGATAGACGGGACGCTGCAAAACCTAAAAACATCACTCGTACAGCAATATCTCTAACGGATGACCTATTTTTGGAAAGGAAGTGTGCGATTGAACAAGGGTGACGAAACGTGACGTCACGATTCTCATTTCCTCTCCTCTTCCCTTCGTTCCCACAACCAGGGGAACCGAAGGGAGGTGGAGAGAAGCGAGGCCGCTTCCCTTCATTCTGAACTGTTCGAAGAGAATCGTGATGTCACATTCCTCGCTTGATTGCGGCCTTTTATAAAAATTCGGCCATTCGTTTGGGATATTGGTGTTTGAGGGATGTTTTGGAGTTCATAGCGTCCCGTTTAAGGCTTCTGCAGGCTTCTTTTGCGAAATCCAAATTTCGGTTCACCATCCCTTTAAAGGACAATAAAGGTGTATTTATGCTCACCAAGGTTTTTATTTGTACGTGACATATGAGAGCCTTACTACCCACAACACAATTTTCAGCTCGAAATTCGTTTCCTTTCCGTTCGAAAACCGCCAATCGAGAACTGACCGGTTTGAGTCGCGCTTACATCATTCGCCGTGGTGAGCCGCCTCAGTGGCTTCGAGGCGAAGCGCCGGCCTACGGATCCCCAGGTGGCGGGTTCGAAGCCCGGCCGAGGTGCCCGCAATCTGGCGGAGGCTTATTGCGGAGAAGGCACCGTGTAACCGAGCATTCGGTTGCACGTCAAAATATCCCCAGGTGGTCCGAATTAATCCTGTCCTCCACTGGGGTGTGCCAGATGCCCGTCGTTGGTTTGGCACCTAAAAACCCCAAATTTGATTTTTTCGACATCAGTCGGGTGATCTGTGAGCTGATAGGATTACTCGCTAAAAAAGTGATTTGCAAAACAAATTAAAAACGTTTAGGTAGTATCTTCTTTTAACCATTTTTCCTGCAATAATCCATGCACTTGGGGCATTTGGGCATCAGCACCTCTGTGCCAGACAACCCCATTCGATCTATGAGGTTTTTTTGTAGAGGTGCAAAATGAAGCATCCCTCAACTGGCCTTCTTATCTAAGAGATTTTGATGGGAGGCACACATTGAAGTGTCCCTAGTCATGCTTTTTATTTCCAAAACTTGCGTCCATATCTTACACACAATTCGTGCTCATAGCCTTATTACGTCACCAGCTACTGTAGATGTGTTTTCTCTGTAACCCTTTTTCCCGCAATAACTGGCACACTTGGCACATTTTGGGTTCAGCAGCTCTTGCAACATGAGATCCGATTCCAGTAGACGACATAGAACATCTAGCACTATCGCGCATGTTTATTTCTTTATTTTATATACCGTCAGGACCTAAGGTATTGGAGAGGGAAATCATTACAAACTACCGTAAAACACCGTGGAAGCGTCCACTTCATTCAAGCAGCCACTTCTATACCGCACAAAATACCGGACAAACGCCCACGTCTGAATTAAGCCAGTTTTCAGACAAAGTGGGGTTGGCGCTAACCCGGTATTTTACGGTATAGTAGTGAAGTAACAAAGTGCAGTTGTTATTGGTGCAGTAAAATGGCTTCTTGTTATACAATATCACCTATGACATTCCTGAACTGTTTGTGATCTTCGATCGTTGCTGTTGGCGCGGGAAGGCAATTCCACTCTTCCGATGTCCGACGAAAAAATGACAGAGAAAGGCGTTAGTAGTTCTACACGACAGAATCCCGACCTCACAAACACTATCTAATCGAGACGAAACGTTGAAGTGTGCCCTGCTCCCCCGACGCGGCTTGATCCCAGGTGGAGGTTGAAGTGGACGCCATGGACAAGGCGGGCAACTTCATCGGATGGCTGACGGTGGAGGGTGTGAACCTGTCAGTGGCCCTGGTGCGGGAAGGCTTGGCCAGCGTGCACTTCACGGCGGAGCGCAGCGCCCACTTCCGGGCCCTGCAACTGGCCGAGGAGCAGGCCAAGCAGCGTCGAGACCGCATCTGGGCCGGCTGGGAAGAGCCCTCCGAGGAGGCCAAGCAGGCCGAGGTGGTCTCGGAGCGCAAGGTCACCTACAAGAACGTCCTGGTCACCGAGGTCAAGCCGGACCTCTCCTTCTACGTACAGTTCTTCGACGACGGTGAGAAGCCACGAGGGGGCTCTTGCAGGGCGCGGGCCCCCGGACTCCCAGATTTCCTCGGCCATCCCCAGCCCCGAATGGAGCTCAGAGTGTGTTAGACGGTTTCGCCACTATAGCATTTTTCTGTAATTCAAGAGTGCAAAAATTCACGCCCATCTCTTCGGTAGATTTTAAAGCGCTCTAATTGCGTAGAATTTATAGGGCCTCTGTGACGTCATAGTGTTGCGTGACATCGCACTATCCCGAGGTGTCACTTGACGTGTCATGACATCACGGTCTCGTGTAAAAAAAAGGTGACCCTACTTTAGGATTGGGCACTGCTCCAACACCACGGTCACGCACACTCTGACATGAGCAGCGTGACGTTACCACCGAGGCTACATCCAAGGCACAAGACCCCTAAAGGCTGGTTGACACACTTGCGACTGCTTACCACCTCATGACCTCTCCCTTGCGATGAGAGAAGACACCGGTGCCACCTAGTGGGTAGCTGTGGAACACTTTCCACATACGGTAGGATCTCGATGATACGAATCTCTCGGGGTCGTGTAAAATATTTGTATAGTCTGAAAGGGGCTCCAGAAAGGTAATAAAATGTGCGTACATAGAACTCTGTGAGAACAGATGGCTCTGGATGAGAAACTTGGTTTGATCCCAAAGGTAGTGCAACACCTCCGGTATTGCACCGCCTCCGGGATCAAACTACTTTTTTTATTTCTCAAAATGTTTTTTTTTTTCTTTTTTTTTTTTTTCTTTAGCCCTAGAGGGGGTCGAAATGCCTCGGCTAAGGCTAGAGTAGAACGCCCAAGCCCTAGCCATAGCTCTCTAGCCGTGGCGACCATTGCCCCATGGCGCAGCTGCGCAAAGGGGTCGTTTGTGGCGTAATGGAACGTGGTCCGAGTTCGTAGAATGGAATAGCGGCGGGAAGCACCGCGACGTCGTTTACCACGATGTCCCTGTATATTTTTCAAAATGAGAGACCGCCTTCTCGAGGCCACCGCTCTTGTTTGTATTGCCAGCTGGGGCCCGAAAGAGCATTCACACTATCCCGAAATGAAACTCATTACACATCAGGCTTTTTAGCCGAGGTCTTTAAGAATTTCTCATCATCCTGAAATTCGTACCAACTGTAATCATAGATTCTATTGTATCTTTTTTTTTTTTTTTTTCACGGATCATTTTTTATTATTAGTTCGAAAAACTTTTGGCAATGTTAAAAATTAGCATTTCTTATTGGCAATGTTAAAAATTAGCATTTCTTATAGATTGTATGTACATTAGATGTTGCAAGTACTGCCAAACCTTGGCTCTGGTGAAATACACTTCCAGGCCACCTCACAGATGGGGCCACTGCATTCTCTCGCCTTATCACGAGAGGTCGTAGGGCACTCTGTCATAAGCAGTCGCGAGTGAGTGAAGCTGACCCTATAAATGCTACACATTTGGAAAGTGCGGAAGCGCTTACTTTCAAACCAGTTTACCTCCAGTTGCGAATCCAACGCCACATCAGCTGTCTCGAGAGTGCACGTGAGAAAAGAGAGTTTGAAGCGCTTTCAAATGCGAGGTGGCGAGTGCGCTCGCATTCACGATGGGAGAGAGTGCGGGACACGAGGGGCGAGAGAACAAACGCGCTCCTCGGAGGAAGCGGGGAGACGCGGAATGGCAGGGTCGAGACTGGGGTGCGCGTCCACGAGAGACAAAAGTTTCGCATTCCACCCCTGCCGGCTTTAGCGGGCCTTCCATTGGCACTGCGCATGATAGAATTTGTGCTGCGCAGGAGCACCAGTTTCGTCCGTACTATGACGTCGCAAAACAACGTACAGTCGAATCTTGTTAATTCAAACTCGAGGGGGACCGAAAATTTGTTCGAATTAAACGAAGTTCGAATTAACGAAAGCTCATTAATTGGAGTGCTTACATGCAGCGCTGCGTTGGGCGGCGCATGTGCACTGAGCTAATACATGAGTGACAAGTTCCAGGACATTTATTTTCACCGATCACAAAGGGAAGTAATCCGTGATGCGTGCCTGTGCGCGGTTCCTCAGTTGTGAATCAACAAAGATCGCTTGGAGCTTGGAGACCTATCTCTAACGTGGCATCCTGCATTCTCCTGGCAAGAGAAGTAGCGCACGGTGGTGTCCAGTGCTTCGAATGCTCTTCGTGATGCTGTGTTTCTTCGCTATTTTCGTCTTGGAAAGTGCGCTTTGGTCAACTTCTTGCAGTATCTAGCTTCGTCTTGAGGCCCTTTGGTGGGCGGTACGTGCCCCGGCTCGCCATGACACTTGGAATCGAGATAACGTTAGTCGTGCGCCCACCGAAAACACGTCGAACCGCAGCAATGCACGAGTTCAAGGCAAGAAACAGAACTGTCGCCGCCGAAAACACGCCGAAGAGCAGCAGCGCAGCACCGTCATCGTGCAAGAGCCGCCGCTCATCGCAGCATTCAAGGTCACCACGTGATCGGTTGTCATGGTTATTTGGAACTGGAGACGGAGGCGCTGCCGCGTGAGTTAGCCCGCTCCTGAAGGCATGTTCGGCGGGGCGGGATGTTCGAATTAACCGGCGCGGGCGTTTAAGCGTTCGAATTATCGGGCGTTTTCGCCCATTGAAATACATATAGTGTTGTCCGGACCACAGCATCAGTTTGAATAAACCGAAAGTTCGAATTAAGCGTGTTCGAATTAACGAGATTCGACTGTACAATCGCCGCCTTTGCCACCGTAGTGCAAAAAAAAAAAAAGCGGCCGAAGCGCTCAGGTGTTTTGGTCGCTTCAAAACGGCGAGGCACGGATACGGACGTTGGCGGTTCGGACAAGCCCATATTGCTGGCAGTGCTTTGATATATGCGCGCAAAAAAAAAAAAAAAAAGTGCAAAACATTGTTTGTGAGGTTTCTTCTTGAGTTTACTTCGCAGAAAAGTGCCGAGTGTTCACCTCGTATAAAAGTAAAAGCAGTCGACCAACTTCGACTCGTAGCGGCAAAACGTACGTGCCTAACCTATCGCCCACTTCTCCGCTTTTCCGTCGTTGTCTCGCCCTTTCGCTCAGGACCAAGCCGTGGTGTCCACCGGCTTGGGCACCACGGAGCCCAGAAAGTGTCTACAACCGGCGTGTTTAGCGTCCCATCCTGCCCGTACGTCGAAAGAGGTCCCAAAGTAGCGACAAATGACATCGTAAAAGAAAAATCTTTTTCTTATTTATTTTCATGCTGACAAAGACCAGGACATATTCTGTGCTCCGTGGTCTTCGTCAGCACGGTTAAAACCTGTATAATTTGAGGGCACGGTAAACTGAGCAGTTGAAGATGCATTCCCGGCACTATGGTCGGCACTTGGGCTTTGTCTGAAGAGGAGCCCGTCCACGCAGGACCGAAAGTGGAGGAGATGCTGACGCTGCTGAGGCAGGAGCTGACGGAGCATCCCCCGATGCCGGGCGCCTACGCCCCCAAGAAGGGAGACCTGTGTGCGGCCAAGTTCAGCGAGGACGACCTCTGGTACAGGGCCAAGGTCGAGAAGGTCTCCTCTTCCGGCGAAGTGGACATCTTCTTCATTGACTATGGCAATGTGAGTCCCGCTCTTTCAGTGGGGAAGCTCTGGGCGACTTTGTGAAGTTTAGTGAAACTTTCTGGGGACTTTTGTGAAATTCGGGGGACTTTGATGAAATTTAGGGAACTTTGGGAAATTAAAAATTTTTGGGGAAAGCTCGTCGGGCATTCGTTGCCTTTAATCCCGTTTGCCAAAACAACACTTGCCTCTAACGAACAGTCCCAAAATTAAGAACAAACTAATGGACTGTTCAGACGGCCCTTGAGACGTCAGCGTGCCTCATGGTGTAAGACACTCTTTAGGTGAGGACATGCGGCACAACGAACGCTGCGATACGATTGACCGGATAAAGCCTATGCCAACAGCGTCTCTGCCGTCAGCATAGGCTATCGGCACGTAGAAAAAAGAAAAAACAAAAAAGCGTCGCGTTGCCATTGCACTTGGGTGAACGACCACCTTTCCGCTCGATGCATCTGCTCTGACCTCGACGAGCGCTGGCTCGAACACCGCACCAGAAATCTCTCCGGTTCAACGTGTTCGTATCTGTTCTTGCCACCTTTGGGGCACGAAACTAGGGTCACGGACAAAGCTGTGCCCAAGCAACATGCATTGTACAAGCTCTACGTGACGCATCAGGCCCATAAAATAACTTGGAAAAGGATCACATCTCCCAGAAAGAAGTGCAGGAAACTGGTCCTGCAACAGGCTTTAGTTGCTTATGGAAAAAGCCGTCTGGTAGCGCCACTTGCAATCGAGGCGAGAAGAGGGCTTCAATAGCTGCGGCGCGTGCGGCGTCCACACCTAGATATATATTCAGACGGTGTTGTCTCCCCGGGCGCAGCGGGATAAGACGGACGCGAGCCGGCTGGCGCCCCTGCCCTCGCTGGGCATCCGAGACCTGCCCCCAATGGCCCGGGAGTACTCGCTGGCGCTGGTGGCCCTGCCCAAGGACCCCGAGCAGGCCCAGGAGGCCCGCCAGGCCATGGTACAGCTGACGGCTGAGGCGGCCCTGCAGCTGAACGTGGAGTACCGGGTGGGGGGCCAGGACTTTGTGACCCTGCTGGTCAAGGAGGGCGGTCTGGACGTGGGCAAGAGCCTGCTCCAGGAGGGCTGGGTGCTGCTGGAGGAGCGCAGGGACCGCCACCTCCAGGACCTGGTCCGGGAGTACGCCCAGGCCCAGGACTCTGCCAAGGCCAAGCGGGTGGGTGCCCTCCTTTCGAGGAGGAGGAAACGGCCTCGGACCGGCGGCCCACATTTAGCCCGGAGACCGAAAACTGCAGTCACGCTGCTTCTGCATCGTGCAAAAGACAGTCTGCATACACTGTCTTTTTCTCCCTTCATTGCTCGCACAAAGACTCTCTGCAGATACGCATGCACATTGTATGTACTCACATAATGAATGCAACGAGCCTCAATACTTTTAATTTTTTTTTTCTCGCTTAATAAACACAATTCCAATTTTTGGCTTCACGAGTCTCGAACTGCGTCGAACTCAGCTAGCCACCGAGCCAATTTTCTTCCGCCACCAAGCGGTCAAGCCGAGCCAATTCAGTACATGTGCTCGTAATGGCTTCAAGTGCGTAGTTGAGGAAGTGATCAATCGTGAAACCAAGCGGCGCGCGCACCTAACAAAGCTGGGGTCGAGGAATTGCCCAGCCACGGACATCTTTGCTTATCGGATGCATTGATGTCCACAAACATACAGTCGTCTGTGATCCGCTTTCAGACAGTGAAATCGTGAAAGTCGGTTAGGCCTAAGAATGGACGCATCACTCTCCATGCTGAGTGAGCTTCATAGGCGCTTTTCCTTCGGCGAGAGGCACGCCGAAAGTGCCCTATAAAGGTTCGCAATTTATAAAGCATGGTTACTGTGGCGCGCCCCCGACCAGCCATGGATGTGCCTCCATCGCTGGAGACGTGCCACAGTACCTTGCCATGTCAGATTTGCACGAAGGGTGTAAATGCAAAAATTTTACCCCGCGTAATGAACGCACCCTCTCAAATATGTGTCAATTTTTCGGGAAAAAAAGTGTGTTCATTATGCGAGTAAATACGTATGCCTTTTGCACCATTAACATTTTGTGTCTGTCAAAATAAAATGCACAACGTGCCCAAAACTAGGCATAATGATAACAATAATAACCTTCATTGGTCCGGAAAAAAAAAAAAATAGAATGCGAGGGAAAAGAGTTTGCATGATTTTTATTGCCGTGAGATCAATAGGCAGTATTGTCATCTGGAACTAGATATAGTTGTTAACTGACACATATTAAACAATATAGCACCAAAAGACAATTTTTTAAAAAGCACTTACCAGTAAAGTTCTGAGAGAACGCCCGCCCCCGAGAGATTGCCCAACCTGTTTTTCTGCCTAAATATCTGTAACATAAAAATTGCGAAACATCGCCCACCCCCCGATTCCCGTTGGACGTGATGCCATGTCCAACGGGAATCGCATCAGCCGCACGATTTGCTGTACCAGCACGTCTGAAACGCAAGTTTGTTAGGGTTGTGCGAATATTCGAAATTTCGAATAGTAGTTCCGAATAATACACTATTCGATATTCGCTTCGAGAAGAACTGCACTATTCGCGCTTTTCTAAGTGTTGATTGCGGCGGGTTAGCCCTGTTGAGTGCCCTTCTTACCAAGCACCGGTGCGCTGCGGAGAAGCAATCCCCGCGGAAGCGAGCTCCGCGGGTGTTGCTTCTCTGCATTACGTCGATGCTCGATAAGAAGCGCACTCAATGGGGTAACCCGCCGCGATAGTAGTGAAAGCACCTAAAAAAGCGCCAAAAAAAACACAAGGACGAGGACGTAGACAGACAAGAGCGCTCTGTCTACTTCCTCGTCCTTGTGTTGTTTTTTTGGCGCTTTTTTAGGTGATCATGAACCAACCTGGCCCAAATTGCTACCTTAGTGATAGTGAAAGGCGTGGAAAAACTATTCGATAGTCGAATCGAAAATATTCGGCCAAAACCACTATTCGCTTCGAACTCAAAATCCACTATTCGCACAAGACTAAAGTTTGTAGCAGATTCCAGTGTTTTTGTCCACGACCTGCGCGCATGATATCGGATCCTGTAACACGCGAGTTCCCGCGTGCATGTTACGCTGTGAAATGCAAATCTGCTGCTTCCGCAATCTGCGGCATTCGTTCCTGTTAGATGCAAGGTCTCGACGTGTTTCCGCGGGTCTTTCGCACCATGAAATCTGCTGCGTCTGCAACCTTTGGTACTCTTTCCCAGTGACACAGGAGTTCGTAGCGAATTCCCGCATTCTTATCGCATTGTGAAACGCGCATTTGCGGTGCCCACGATCTGCGGTATCGGTTCCCCCGTCACGTGGTTTGTAGCTGGTGCGACGGTGTTTATAAAAAAACTTTTATGAAGTTTTGCTGTGGCATTTTTAAAGATAGCCCACCCCATGTTTTTCACCATTTATCTCCTCATTTTGGGTGGGCATTCTTTCGGAACTTTTGGGGTAGTGCACCTTTAAAGGCTGACGATCAGCCAGAAAAGACAAAACTCAATTCCTTCTTTCCATTCAAGAAAGAAAGAATTGCTCCTGTGGAGAGAAGAGCGCAGGAGTGAAATGGTGAAAAGGAAACTTGGAACTGGTCTTTTTCCCGACAGATGCAATTTTGTTGTGCGTCCTTTAACTCAAAATGTTTGGCAAAACAAATATTGCACTAAATGCTTTCTTCGGGTGGGGCAAAGGTTATTTTGTGACCACGTGTCCTATTCTGGCACTTCAGAAAATGTTTCTTGGTAGTTTCGTTTAACTGAGAAAGCTGTCTCTCAAAGAAAAATGTCAGCAGCTCTTCTGTGCTTTCCACTTTCCTGGAGGTTCCTTTGCAAGTTTCGCTGCAAACTTGTTCCATACTTGGATTCAACATGCTTTGCGTGGATGCAATGCAATTGGGCTGACAGAAGTGTAACATGAGTAGCCACTGGCATAACTGTAATGCGAGTAGCCCCTGACTCAAGTTTAATCCAAGTAGGCACTGGTGTAATGCGAGCACCCACTGATATAACTAACACAAGTAGCCTCTGACGCAAGTGTAATGCAAGTAGCCACTGATGCAAGTATAACACAACTAGCCACTGTAGCAAGCGTAACACAAGTAACCACTGATGCAAGCTAAATGCAAGTAGCCACTGACACTACAATGCAAGTGACCTTAGTGGAAGTGTATTGCAAGTAGCCAGTTCTATACAGGCTGCCTGCTAAGAGGTTAGGATTGTCATTTACGTCCCTCGTGACAATTTTCAAGAGCCAGCATCATGGAATGAGAGTTTGCCCCGACTGCAATGTCGGTAGCCGTGTCGTGCGAATTCGCAGTGGGTGCTTGCACAGTAATTGCCCATTCTTATAGTAGAAAGTTTTGCCATCATACCTCGAAAGCTCACTACTACCGTAAAATACCGGGCAAGCGCCCACTCAATCTTTGGAGACAATCACAAAAAAATGGGGGATGGGCGCTCGTCCGGTAGTCAATTTTACGTATAAATTTACAAATTTGGGAATGGGCGCTTAATGTGGATTGGGCGGATGCGCAGTATTCTACGGTACTTTGGTTAGTTGGTTATCGAACTTGATTGGTTGTTTTGCCAGTGGACCTCCCCGGTTAAGGGCAGTTGTGTTTCCTCGGTCCGTTACAGCTGAACCTCTGGTGCTACGGAGACGTGACAGAGGACGACTCGAAGGAGTTCGGATGGGGACGCTGAGACACCCCCCAAGAGACGCCACGGCACAAAGTCAACCTCCGCTCATCGATGTTGCTCCAACCACGAAAGTGAACTTGGAAGAGAGTAAAAAAAAGGGTGTGGGACGAAAGGAACAATGGCTTTTTCGGCGGCCCCGCTGCCAGCAAGGCGTCCGTCGTGCAGTAGGTGGTTCGTCGAGCAACCGAGGAAATTGCGGCTTCTGTGCGGAGAGACGACAGCCTTCCACGTTATGTATACTATTGCAAATGACTCGCACCGCTGGAGAGAGGGTTTGTTAAACGGTTGTCAGGCGCTGCCTCCCTTCCCCTCTGCCTGGGACCTAGGGGGAGGCGGCCATGTTTTACGTGCAGTGTTGGGTAGCAGATCTCACGCGGCACCCGTTCGGTCCGAAAGAACCTTCGTATACTTTTTGACTTGATTTGTCTCTTTTTTAATAAAGGAGTTGACTTTGGACAAGAATCTTTTCATCTTGCTTTAGAGGTGTGGCACCGATTCTAGCTATGTGGCATTGATTTGAGCTATGTGCTTCAAAAATATTTAAAATCCCTACAGGTATCTGCATTTCACATCAATACGTGGGTTGCGCCGACATGTTTTCGGATGCCATTGTGATGGTCTTGTTGGCGAGCGTATGTATCGTGCAACCAAATTTGTCTTTCTCTGCAAGAACAAGTAGGAATGACCCCGAGCATGGTGCGATGACTGTCATGCGAGAGCTACGTCTTTGAAAAATGCAATCGGACGCATCATCAAATCCATGGGGAGGTGTGGAAGGGTCAAGTAAGGAAAGTAAATTGCCGGAGCCTGAGACCAATGCTAATCTTGAACGGAGACTTTGCCACTTAGGGATGGGTTGTTGGTCTGCTTACCCTTCCTTGCTCCTTTTAGAGCAAAAGAGAAATGTGAATCTGATCAAGTTTTTAGCAATAGGCATGCATGTTAAAAAATATTTGTAGCCCTAGAACAATCTGATCAAATTTTCACATTTTTGGGGGTTCCTAATGGCACAATATTTTTTCGATTCTGAAGCATGCCATTTGTAAAGGCCGACACATGTACTATCGGGTTGGAATGAAATGCGAATACTGGAGCGCGTGGCCGTCGACGGATGCTACTCCTCCTGGAGGCTTCCGGAAACTGATAAAACTGCGGGGAGCAGTGCTCTGCAAAGGTGTGCATCCTACTCGGATGTGTTTGAACTTCACCCAGCAGAACCCAAGCTTCGATGCTGCGCCGGTAGTGCACTGGAAGTTCAATCGCTGTTAAAATTTCATTCGAACCCGATACATAGTACTTTCCCACGGATCATGACCAGGGAAACGTTTTGAAGAGTCTTTTAAAATAATAAAGTGAAGGCTCTTTTTTTTTTTTAAACGTTGCAATCTGCGCTAGATACCCAAAAGAGCATGCTTGACGACGCAAAACGGATGACCTCTCAGTGTGGAAGCTCCCAGCCTTGTCATTTGCCGAGCTCTTAGCCATTGCTAATTGTTCATTAAGGTTTGTCATTTTGCAGGCTGCTAGGATTGCCTGTCCTTGTGCTATGTGGCGAAGTAGACATGCCAGGTATGCACCAGAAAAGATTGCCATAGAAAATATACCTGCGAGAACTGTTTGCTCCCGATTCTTTTTTCTCGTACACAAAAAAAAAACAACCTCGCTTTGATTTTTGATAAATTTTCGTGTAATTAGAACAGGCGTTTCGAATGGCATGAGCTATGTGAGGTAATGTGCCGCCAAAAGAAGGACAAAATAATAAAACACAAAGGATTTATGAAGGCCAGGTCGGCATGTGGGGCGTGGTGCAAGATGCTCGTGCGCGCCACTGCCCCGTCGTAGTCTTTTCCTTTCTAACAGTATGTATGACGTCGTATACTTCAAGGGTTGGCAACACATGGTCCGCGAGGCAGTTTCATGTGCCCCCACCCCCCTCCCTCCCTCCCTGCCGCCTCAGACGGACTCAATTCCGAAGATTTCGGGATAATGAGTGATTTCAAATTAAAAAGCCCTAGTAAAATACACTACGTCGTTTGCTTCGCGAAAAATGGGATATATATTTTTAAATCAAACTTTAAACACGAGCGGAAATCGAAACCGAAACTTCGGCTCCGTCCGGCAACATTGGCCTCGGGCCGCCAAGCCTTGACCTAGTGTTAGTGAATGCACAAGTAAAATGCGACGGCAAAATAACGTGGGAACGAAACAACTCGCACTCAACTATAGACTACTGCCTCATGTCCCACAAACTGTATGACAGGTTAGGAAGTATGGAAATAGATGAGGAAGAAACAAAAAGCTTAGGGAGTGACCACAAACGAATTAAGATTAAATTTGGCGCATCCAAACCAGAACAGCAAGCCCAGGAACGAGCAGGTAAACCTAAACTGAGTGAAGCTCAAATACAAAAAGTATAGAAAAGCATTGAGAACATAGTATCGAAACAACCAGAAAGGGAATGGGCATATGAGGATCTAATAGGAATCTTTAAAAGAGAATTAGAGAAGCATCGAATTGAACAAAGAGGACAGCAAAAACGAAGACACAAACCAAAAAGCTGGTGGAATAAGGAGGTCAAAGCAGCCATATTGCAGCGCCAAGAGGCATCTAGGGAGCATAGGTGGGCAAAGAAAAGGGGAGCCTTGCCAGCTGAGGTAGAGTCAAAATGGGTAAACTTCCAAGAGCGAAAAAGGGAGGCATCAGCTTTAATACAGACCAAAATTGGGAGTGCAGGAGTGCAGTGGATGATGGAAATAAATAAAAAAGATAGGAATGCAGCGAAAAGGTTTTGGGAACATATAAAAGCGCAGGGGAGAAAGACGGAGGGTTTCCAACACGTGCTAACCACACAGGAAGGGAGAAGAGTGGAGGGGGAAGAGGCACGGGAATATATTAGGCAGGCAATCGAAGGGGCTTTCTCCCAGCTTGAGCAGAGGGGGACGGTGGATAGCACTGACAGCAGCCGAGTAGAGGAGGAGCAGAATTATGTAACAATGGAGACGACCGCAGGGGAATGGGATAAGGCAGAAAGTAAGGTTCCAGCAAGTACAGCGACAGGCCCAGACGACATACCCATGGAGCTCATTAGGACACTAGGAAAAACGAGCAAATTGAAGTTACGACATGCGATAAATCAAATAATTATGGGAGGAGACGTGCCTAAGGATTGGAAACTGAGTAAAATGAGACTAATATATAAATGATGTGAGTTATATGGAAGGAGGGAGAAATGTAGTACAGGTAATACCAGGACTGACGTATGCAGACGACATAGTACTTATGGCAGATAACCAGGATACGTTACAGGACACATTGGGCATGAGTTTTAGTAGTGAGAAGTCTGGAGTAATGGTGTTTAACGGCGAAAAGTGTGAACCCCTGAGGATACAAGACATTGAAATAGACCAAGTAGGGAAATACAAATATCTGGGAGTCTGGCTCAATGAGGGAACGAAATATCTAGAGGAACATGAGGAGAATATAATTAGAAAGGGGAAAAGAAATTCATCAATTATGAAGCTCAAGGTGCTATGGAACTATAATAGATATGAAGTGGTCAGAGGTATATGGAAAGGAGTGATGGTGCCAGGGCTGTCTTTTGGCAATGTGGTGCTGTGCATGAAATCGGAGGTTCAATCGGGATTAGAAATTCGACAAAGAAGCGTAGGCAGGTTGGCGCTGGGAGCACATGGAAAAACACCAAATGAGGGAGTACAGGGGGACATGGGATGGTCGTCTTTTGAGAGCAGGGAGGCAGTTAGTAAGTTGAAATTTGAACAAAGGTTGACCGAAATGGATGATACGCGGTGGGCACGGAAGGTATTCAAGTATTTATACATGAAAAGTTTAAACACAAAATGAACAAACCGAACCCGAAAGCTTACATTTAAATACCTACACACTGGTGATGGGGCTGAACAGACTAGTACTTCAGTGAAAAAGGGGGTGAAAGAGGCAGAGAGGAAAATGTGGGAGGGAAGAATGCAGGATAAATCAGCTCTAACAGTGTACAGGTCACGAAAGCAGGACATAAGAAAGGAAAATGTGTTTGACAATTCACTAGGAAGTTCTTTGCTGTTCGAGGCGAGAACGGGAGCTTTGAGGACGAGGACGTATAGGGCTACATTTCAGGAGATAGACACATTATGTGCTGCCTGCCATAATGAGAGTGAGACACTTGAGCACTTGGTATTAAAGTGCACGGGGCTTCGTCCTGCCCTCCCTGAAGGGGTAACAGATCTGGCCGGGGCCCTGGGGTTTGCTGGCGACGATGGAGGGACGGAGGAGAAGAGGATTACAGTCACAAAGAGGCGATTAGAAGATTGGTGGAAATTATCTAGGGAAAATTGAATGATGCAGATATAACTAGCACTACTGGGGACAGGTGGGACAGAGGAAAATTGGGACTCCCTCCCGCGTGGCTCCGGCCCAAAGTCTCAACCCTGGCCTCCAGTGGGTCCGGTGCAGGGGTAACGCCGACAAGGTCTGACCAGAGGAAAATTGGCGACTCCCTCGCCAGGGGGAAGAGGCGGGGGGTGATGTTTTTAGTTTTTTTGCCCGATCCCCCAAAGGTCATCCTGGTGATAGCTGGGGGTAGAGAATTGGCTTAGAAGGGCGCGAGAAATCAAATGTTTGTCTTTCTTAGGCTAGGTGGCGCAAGCTACCGCCCGCTACAAAGGGTATAGACAGTAACATCAGAGTTTGGCCATTCGTGGGGAAGTATAGGAGACAAATGAGGAGGCGCCATTGGCCGAAAGCGGGCTGGGCGTGTTCCAGGGCGTCTTCAGAAATTTGAATGTGACCAACCAGAAGCCGGGAATAATACCCTGGCGGTGGTCGCGAGAAACAAACCTGATAACTGCATTGGAGTAACTCTCGATGACTGAAAATATGGTACACGTGATGTTTCAATCACGCTCATCCAAAATGATGGTGAAAGAGTGCGACTAGTGGAACGATCGACATAATTCGTACGCCAAGCGCCGAGGGCCGGGAATCTGCCGTCCGAGCGGTCACACACTGTCCGAGCAAAACAGAGTTGAGCGGCGCATTCGTTTCTTACATCTTTCTGCATGATCATGATCAAAACAGCACGTGCACCCTATTTTTAACCACAAAGAGTTACTACACTTCACTCTTACGCGCTTATTAAAACCTTTTACGAACATAGACCTTTGATCAGAACTGTTTCTCGCTACCACCGCTAGGGGATTCTTTTCGGCTTCTGGTTGGTCAAGAGAGCATGCCAAGCCCTCTTTCCGAGTCTGCCGCACGCCCTGGCTCTGCCCGCGCCTCCCATTGACCAAACTCTCTACATATACGGCTCTGAGTAACATCCATCCATCCATCCATCCGTACATGGCCATCACGTGGTACCAGATGTCACGTGATCCTCGGCCGAACGACGAGCGGCAGGATTGGGGCGGGCGTGTGGCAGGCGCGAGTGTCGTCTGCACGGCACTCTTCGCCACGTTTTGGTGTCTACGACATTCGACGACGTCTGCACAACTGCGGCATAAGTTTGCGCACGTGGTGTCCGTAGTGTGGACGAAACTCCGAGAGGCAATAATGACAAACGGTGAGATGACGACGGTGGTTGTGACGCGGAAGACGGCGGTAACGGCGGGACCGCGGCGGCCGGCCGGACGGCTCCCAAAAAGCGCGCTGCGCAGGCGCATTGCGCCAATCACGTGGACACCGCTGAGCGCCGAGGGGAAACGTTGCTGATGTCACCCGCTACGCTTGCCCGGAGAAGTAAAAACAAGAAAATGGGTTTGACAATTCACTAGGAAGTTCTTTGCTGTTCGAGGCGAGAACGGGAGCTTTGAGGACGAGGACGTATAGGGCTACATTTCAGGAGATAGACACATCATGTGCTGCCTGCCATATTGAGAGTGAGACACTTGAGCACTTGGTATTAAAGTGCACGGGGCTTCGTCCTGCCCTCCCTGAAGGGGTAACAGATCTGGCCGGGGCCCTGGGGTTTGCTGGCGACGATGGAGGGACGGAGGAGAAGAGGATTACAGTCACAAAGAGGCGATTAGAAGATTGGTGGAAATTATCTAGGGAAAATTGAATGATGCAGAACTAACTAGCACAGCTGGGGACAGGCGGGACAGAGGAAAATTGGGACTCCCTCCCGCGTGGCTCCGGCCCAAAGTCTCAACCCTGGCCTCCAGTGGGTCCGGTGCAGGGGTAACGCCGACAAGGTCTGACCAGAGGAAAATTGGCGACTCCCTCGCCGGGGGGAAGAGGCGGGGGGTGATGTTTTTAGTTTTTTTGCCCGATCCCCCAAAGGTCATCCTGGTGATATCCCACACTACCTGGTGATAGTTAGGGGGTAGAGAATGGACCTTTTGTAGAAATACGCAGTGCGCATGCGCGGAGTATTTCATGCGCCTGGGTTCGAGAGTATCTAGTTCCAAACAATCCGCCATCTTGCATTTCTCGCCTTTGAGCGGTTTCGTTGTGTCGACCTCGGGGCGGAAGATTACGCACGATGGGGACAAAGGTGAGCTTGGGGCAGCCGTATCTAGGTCACATCGCCTCAATGGGTGAACAGGATGTAGCTGACGTTTTGGGTGTGGAACGGGTGGGAGAGGCCTTGGGCGCGCGTTGTTTTCCAGTCACCTAGTCTCGAACCGATTCGCGTGTCTAGGTGGCAGCACATATTCGCCAAGAGGTCCATTGGCTTAGAAGGGCGCGAGAAATCAAATGTTTGTCTTTCTTAGACTTAGGCTAGGTGGCGCAAGCTACCGCCCGCTACAAAGGGTATAGCCAGTAACATCAGAGTTTGGCCATTCGTTGGAGGCGCCATTGGCCGAAAGCGGGCTGGGCGTGTTCCAGGGCGTCTTCAGAAATTCGAATGTGACCAACCAGAAGCCGGGAATAATACCCTGGCGGTGGTCGCGAGAAACAAACCTGATAACTGCATTGGAGTAACTCTCGATGACTGAAAATATGGTACACGTGATGTTTCAATCACACTCATCCAAAATGATGGTGAAAGAGTGCGACTAGTGGAACGATCGACATAATTCGTACGCCAAGCGCCGAGGGCCGGGAATCTGCCGTCCGAGCGGTCACACACTGTCTGAGCAAAACAGAGTTGAGCGGCGCATTCGTTTCTTGCATCTTTCTGCATGATCATGATCAAAACAGCACGTGCACCCTATTTTTAACCACGAAGAGTTACTACACTTCACTCTTACGCGCTTATTAAAACCATGTACGAACATAGACCTTTGATCAGAACTGTTTCTCGCTACCACCGCTAGGGGATTCTTTTCGGCTTCTGGTTGGTCAAGAGAGCATGCCAAGCCCTCTTTCCGAGTCTGCCGCACGCCCTGGCTCTGCCCGCGCCTCCCATTGACCAAACTCTCTACATATACGGCTCTGAGTAACATCCATCCATCCATCCATCCGTACATGGCCATCACGTGGTACGAGATGTCATGTGATCCTCGGCCGAACGACGGGCGGCAGGATTGGGGTGGGCGTGTGGCAGGCGCGAGTGTCGTCTGCACGGCACTCTTCGCCAGGTTTTGGTGTCTACGACATTCGACGATGTCTGCACAACTGCGGCATAAGTCTGCGCACGTGGTGTCCGTAGTGTGGACGAAACTCCGAGAGGCAATAATGACAAACGGTGAGATGACGACGGTGGTTGTGACGCAGAAGACGGCGATAACGGCGGGACCGCGGCGGCCGGCCGGACGGCTCCCAAAAAGCGCGCTGCGCAGGCGCGTTGCGCCAATCACGTGGACACCGCTGAGCGCCGAGGGGAAACGTTGCTGACGTCACCCGCTACGCTTGCCCGGAGAAGTAAAAACAAGCAAATGGGGGCAATGAAGATGATGTTTAGCTCAATGTTGGCTCCGCCCACGACGTAGCCTTGACTGTGCTGTTGGTTGTGCCTGAATTCGCCCGCTCGAGTCAGCCTATTTCGGCAACTTGGCGAGTTGCAAAGTTTGTCGGACCGTTTAAGAAACATTTAGGCAGATCTGCGTCGTAATTAGGGATGTCGCAAACCACCCTAGGTTCGATATTTGCGAAGCGAACTGAGGTTCGATTTCGAAAAATTTCCATATTTTTGTACCGACCGAGGTTCGAATTCGAAAAATTCGCAACTTTCGATCACAGTAGAGTTTCGAATTTGAAAAGTTCGAAGCTTTCACGGTTTCTAAAATTTCGGGTTCGAATATTTCGAATATATTTTTTTACTTGAGGTTCGATAAATTCGAAAATTTCGAACTTTCCTAACTTGAAATTCGAGATATTCGAAAAATCTGAATTTCTTAAGATCTGAAGTTCGAAGATTTCGAAATGCTTTGTAAACAAAATTCGAAAACCTCGAACGCTTCGAATTTTTATAGACATGAAGTTCGAAAAATTCGAAGATTTCGAATTTCTTTCTGCATAAAGTTTGAAAAGTTTCGATTCTCTTATAACGCTAGATTCGAAAAAAATAAAAAACAAAAAAAAAACTTTGAAGATTTTGAATTTTTTTTAAGTCCAAGTTTTCAAAGTTCGAAGTCCAGTTTTCAAGTTCCTCCACAGTTTCAGTTTCAAATAACGTTTTCACGCCTCACTGGTTTTCACGAAATCAAGTTTAGAAAAGTTAGGGTGTGATACCTAGGCTCTGCGAAGTTGGTCAGGCAATTAAATGAGACGACGAGTGTCTCGGATGTGCTGGAATATTTGCCAGTGCAGAGGTCGACGTGTGACCATAAATCAGTAATGGACCTTTTTCGAGAAGCGTTCTGCGCACGCGCGAGCACTCGATGCCAAGCGGCGGGAGTCGGCACTAGAAATCGAGGAAATTCGGAAAGAGCCTGTGGATCAGCGAGTAGAACACGTAATTGCAACATATATATAATTGTGTTACACAAAAAAAGAAAGTGGACGGAAAGAAAAACATGACATTTGGGTGGACGCCACAGATCCCCTCTTTAGAGTCGCGTTGGGCACGCGCCGCTGCTCGGAGAGCGAAGAAACTGGTAGCGTAGCTCCCATTATCGATTGGTAGCGCAGGTAGGTCACTTCCTCGATTTTTAGTTCGTGCAGCCACCGCCTGGTGCCGTCGGTATGTGAAAAAGGTAGCCCGGGGGGGGGGGGGGGGGGGGACGTGCATCACGCAGTAGTGATCACACAAACACACTGTTTTACGATACTCATCCAGTTCG
This sequence comes from Ixodes persulcatus, assembly GCA_013358835.2. NCBI lineage: Eukaryota > Metazoa > Arthropoda > Arachnida > Ixodida > Ixodidae > Ixodes > Ixodes persulcatus. Next base: position 121,064 of record JABSTQ010009502.1, read on the forward strand.
AAATGGCCAGGGGCGGGCAGGAGGTTGAGGCTCAGAAAAACCTTGAAGCGACCTGGCAAACTACCTCCCCACCCCTTGCACGCTGGTAGTAATCCGATCGAACGCCGCCCGAGTGACGCTGGCATATAGTAAGTTAAGTTTGTAATTGTCCTGGAGGTTTATTTTCTGGGACGGAGGAATCGCCTCGCAAAAAGCACAGAAGCCGACACAACTCGAGGTCGAGGAGCGTTCTACCATACAAGTGGCGTCGGAAGAGGAAAAACGGAAGAGGGAAGAGGGGAGGGGGGAGGGCCTCAGCCCCCCTTCCCCCCTTCCAGATATTTCGGACTGTTGAAGAAAACAATACGGGGAAAGACGGCGTGGTCGAGCTTATTTTAATCTGAAATTATTTATGCCTATGTATAGCTACTGTCGCTCTTTACTGCATAAAAGATTGCGTAGATGGTCATTGTTAGAAACTCGTTGTCAGAAGGCACTACTCGTCATATGCTTTGTGGTTCGGAAGTTCAAAGCTATGTCTTTACGACCTAAATAACTGTGCCAATGGTAAAAAAAAAATTAATAAATGCGGGGATAAAAAGCTGGAGAAAGAAAAAACTATTAAGAACTCGCCGGATGTGTTGTATTCTTGCATATTCAGAGGTTCAGAACTTCGAAACAACTTTCTCCTACCAAAATGTATACAGGCTAAAAGAAACACGTCCCAGGAACGTGAAGCGAAAAAAAAAAAATGTTTTCTTTTAATGACGTGCTGAACTTGAACAATATTAGCAATCTTCTCCCATGAGTTAATTTATTCCTTAACGTGAAAAAACAATAAATACATTATTTTGTATTCTGCAGATGGCAATGATACGTACTGTCTGTGGTGTTAATTTAAATGCGATACCTCAAACAACTTAGACGAAAATAAATACCAAGTTTAGGGCATAATTGCATGTAGATACATGTTTGGACATTTCTTCGAAACTCACCTTGAATAAGAATAGTCATATCTTAAGACGACACTTATCTAGGCAATACATAGATCATTCTTAAAAAGTTTAACATCTCTACCATATAGCTTCAGCTACATCGCGCTTCAAATCTGGCATAAACGATAATCGTCAAAAACCCGTCGTCCTTCCTCGCTCCTTCGGGAATTTATTTCTTTAAAACTAAGCATGCCAGAACATTGAAATAAACGGCATTGTCTTTCGTAAAGAACAGAACACCGCATGTAAAAGTTCGAGAAAAAAAAATTCGAATGTACCTCACTACTTGAATTCAAATGAAACCGTCCGCCGGTCTTTCGAAGTTCGACGAGCGTCGAACTTTTACCCTAAAAGTTCGAAGTTCGTCGAACTTCTGACTTTTCAGGATTCGAAAGTTCGAAACTTTTCGAATTCTATTGATAAATAAGTTCGAAAATTATCGATTTCCTTAGCATAGGAAATTCGAAAGTTCGAACAGCTTCGAACTTTTGAGTGCAAGAAATTCAAAAGTTCGAAAATCATCGAATGTTTTGGTCAGTCAAGTTCGGAAGTTCGACAAGCATTGAATTTTGCAGTGTGATAAGTTCGAAAGTTCGAAAAGGATCGAATTTTTTAGCGTAATAAGTTTGACGGTTCGCAAAGCGTCGAACTTCTTAGCTTAACAAGTTCGAAAATTCTATTTCCGTCGAATTTTACGATATAGAAAATTCGAAAATGCGAAATCTTTCGAACCTTCCGAATCGCTTGATTCGATCATCGAAACTTCGATTCGAAAAAAGTTTGCGGCATCCCTACTCGTAATATTCGACGTGCGGTCTTTCTAGGTTCCACCTAGCACCCAATGTCGTGCGAACATTCTCTGGGTGTTCTGAATGTTGAAGGAACGTTAAAACACCATTCGGAACGTTCGTATGCGAACATTCCCTACAAGGTAAGCTGCTCAACATTCTAGGAACGTTCGTTGGCGAACATTCGTATGCACAACATTCTTTGAACGTTCGCTAGCGAACATTCCTAGAATTTTCGCAGGTGAAGCCAACTTTATAGAGCTCTCACGCAACCTGTGGTTCGAAACACCATCCACTATATGCCACTTTGTGCCAAACATATGCAAAGTAAGTGGAGTTTCTGGAAACTTAGCATAAGGGATCAGTTTTACCGAGAAATGTGATATAAGGTGTAGGCAAAAAGCAGTGGTTTTCAAAACTTGATAATGAACTTGGCACTCACTGCGTATGTAGAGGTGCAGTTTTGAATAAACCCGATTTTTAGCATGTGTGGTTCAATATTTTGAAAAAGGTATATCCTGCAGTTGGGTGTGGGATGTCATGTGTATCTGTCCTTAAGCTCGGAGTAAGTACTCTGCTATGAATAGAGCACTTTGTGAATGAAAGAAGTTAACAAGTGAGAGGTAGGAGTAAACTGTCGTTAGTACATGCTCAGGCTGGTGCGCTGGGAAAGCGGCAATCTTGTGCTTGTGCCTTCTAAAAATATATTTTGATTAAAAAATATTAATTGCCCTGTCAGAGCTTTACCACATCCATATATGAAGTATGGCTCACTGGGGCCGTAGCCTAAGCAAGCCGTAATTGTAGAATCTTTGTAAATAGTCCTCAGAGAATGTTCCCTGAATATACCCACGCCACGTTCCGAGGAGATCGAAAGGATGTCCCTGCATATATGCAGGGACATCCTGAAAAGGGAGTCGAGTCATGTCCTGAGCGCCAGGAATAACATACAGCTGCAGCCACGGAAAGGTTTTGAGCAGCAAAGTTATTGCAAAGCTGCTTTTTTTTTTATGCCTCGTATATCTGCAATAAAATTGTTTTCAAGCATGCCTGTACGCGAATATGCCCAGGCTACGCAGTGGCCCCGGTGTGTTCATTAAAAATACTGTACATGAATTACATATTGCATGCTCACTGCAAGTTAGTTTATTTTCTTCAGAATAGATACCTGGAACTACCATAAGCATTATTCCATGAATGTTGATTTACTGTTCTGAGAATGTTCTGCAAACATTAGTCTGCTTTTCGAAACATTCTTAGAATGTTGTGAATGTTTATTCAATGTTCTTTCAACGTTCTGCAAACATTTCGTGGAGAATGTTCCCCAGATGTGATGGATAAGTCTCTATGCTACGTTCTAAGAGCATTTAGAGAACGTTCCCAGATACATTCGCAACCGTACCGAGAACGTTGCAAATGTTCTTACTAACGTTCTTCGAATGTTCTTCAAATGTTTCTGTGCTACTTGGGGTGATACTGAAGTGGACTGTATTGTTTTTTCAAAACCAAAAATGAAGTGGAGTTGCCCTTTAAATGGGGATTGTCCGGCAGCCCATACTTGGGCAGAGAACGTCTTGACTTCTTTTTGCCTCCTCATCGCCTGCACTCCCCCCCCCCCCCCCATGCAATTTCGTCCAGCTTCCTCCGTGCCGGCTCTGTGACGACTCTGCCCGCCGCTGAAGAGGGTCCGACCCCTGGTATACTTTATAGTTTCGTCAGGCGGGCTGGCAGGCCCACCTGCGAACGGGTTTTAACCTTTCTGGCGCTTCAGGGTAATTGAAATTGAACAACATGCTTAAGGTCTTAACACCGCATACAGGAGAAATCTGCCAACTACGGATTGAGGTTTCGTCTCTGACAAAGATAATTTTGGAACAGCAAGAAAAGGAGTGATGAATTTGAAGACGGGAGTTGACGCCACAACTTGGTCATGTTCGGTCTCCCTGAAATGGAAGAGGCGAAAATCCGGGATGCCTAAAACATCACGTTTTTGAGGAGGTCTTTCGTGAAAAACTATTCCATTAGTCACGACTACTGCAAAGCACATATTTGTTATGTAGAAAGTTTCGTGGAATCTGAGTACTACGGTATGCACATCTAATAAGCAAATTTAACACAGAAGTAAGTACAGCAAAAGTAGGCATACTAATTTCGGCCAGAAAGCTGTATATGGGAGAGTTTGGCCAATTTATGATTTCGCCTCCGTAACGCCCCCCCTTCCGAGTGAGCCAATTAGCCCGCGGCTCAGAGGCACATGCGCGTGAGTTCCCGGCTGCTCCCAGCTGTGTGGAAAGGGCCACCATTTTTATTCATTCGCCCGGTGGAATGCATGAGATCAACGTCCAATTTCGCTTCTTTCCTTTTATTTTGCTAGCTCTGGCAAGAAAATGATATGCGTAAAGTTCCGAAAGAACGCCCACTCAAAATGAAGAGATAAATGGTGAAAAACATGGGGTGGGCTATCTTTGGGGATGCCACAGCGAAACTTTATCAAAAATTAATGATAAACACGAGGGCACCGGCTACTAAACCACGTGACCCGGGAACTGACACTCCAGATCGCGGACACCGCAAATTCGCGTTTCACGATTCGATAAACACACGGGAATTCGCTACGAACTCTTGTGTCACGGGAAATGATACCGCAGGTTGCAGACACAGCAGATTCGTGTTTTACCGTGCGAAGGACCCCGCGGAAACCCGCCGAGAACTCGCATCTCACGGGAACGAATACCGCAAATCGCGGGCGCAGCAGATTCAAGTTTTCTGGTGCAATAAACACGGGAACCCGCTACAAACTTGCCTGTCACGGGAACCGATATCGCGTGCGCAGATCGCGGACAAAAACGCGGGAACCCTTATAAACTCGCGTATCAGACGTACCGGTACAGCAGATCGCGCGACGGATGCGATTCCCGTTGGACATCGCCTGACGTCCGACGGGAATCGGGGGCTGGGCGATGTTTCGAAATTTTTATGTTACAGAAAAACGGGATGGGCGATCTCTCGGGGGGCGGGCGTTCTCTCGGAACTTTACGGTAGCGTTATTCTAGCTCAGTGGGTTAAAAAGCTAACGAATGAAGTTTTCTCGACGTTTGACCGCAAACTTTTATTCAGGCGAAAAAGAACACACATGGCCTCAACAGTGCTCGGCGCCAGAAGCGTGTTGCATCAAAATGGCGGTTGTTATCTCTTTGCTCCCTCCTTCCTCTCTCGATCCTTTGGCGCTCCCCCCCCTTTCCTTCACTTTTCTCCTCTCCAGCGCCTGTGTCGCCATGCCTACTGGTGAGACTTTCCCAATATACGGCTCTGACCTGACTTAGAGCTTGCCAGAGTTGTCCAGAGATCATCGAGACTTCAAACACAGGCTGTTCCCCACCGAATCTGAAATCGCAAGGATTGCTTGCTTGTAACGGCTAATACCCCTGTTACACGGGCACACTTAACCGCAGTTAACTCAGCTTAACTGCTGTTACGCGGCACCACAGATACCGCACTATACTCTCGGACAGCTATTCCATAAGAAGTGAAGAGCGCGCGTGCACTGCTTCGATGGATGATCAAAATGCTCAAGCGCACGTTCGCTCATAGCTTTGAGTGCGTAGCCGCAGAATGTTGTCGGCAAATATTGCGCGCTAACTGTGGCTTAGCGTAACTGCAGTTAAGTGTGCCCGTGTAACAAGGGTATAAGGGTATCGCGCGAAATACTTTTGTAGAGTCCAGTGGTGAGCGCAGCGGGAATTCCAGCGGCGCACCATCTGGGTCTGAAATTGGGGCACTGGTTAGTATCCCGGTTGGTACCGCACGGTACCAGTGGCTCTGAAGAACCACGGGAACCAGCTAGTTCCACCTGGATCTGAAAAGGGCACCAGTATGTATCCTGTCTGGAACTGCATGGTTCCAGGCGGGATACAAACTGGTGCCCCAATTTCAGATCCAGGCAGAACCAGCATTTTTCATTCCGGCCTGTATCTGACATTTTCGTACGGGATTTGTACACGCCGCTTCGCAGAGGCAAAATTCACTAAAAAGAGGCTCATCGCCATGTTCTCTAAACTGTGTTTTTTAGAGGGATTGGATAAGCTTTGGTCGGTAAAGCGACATTCGCTAAAACAAGCCTCTGCACCACAAGCCTCCGATTTGCGAGTACTTTTACTGTGCTCTTCGATGCCTCCCTCAATCAGAATCGTCTGCCAAATGATTGGCTAACGGTTAGATTATTAAACCCTGGGAATCGCAGCCCCATATCTGCAAGCTTCTTGACCACATATAATTGCTAGTTGTTTCTGGCATGTTTTATCGAAGCTCGGTTTAGAGAAAGCGAAGCCCAAGTTTAGAAAAACGCCGCTTATGGCATTAACCCACCTGATCCATCCGTACGGCCTAAAAGGAGACATAGTCATTTTGATAAACTGAGGTTGGTTAAACGGCATTGTTAAAACGAGCTTGTCTAAACCGTATGCCTCCACTGTAGTTCACGACAAAGCATATCAATCAAAGCATATAAAAAATAACATCAATCTGTTGGCGGTTCACGACGAAGTCGTGAACCGCCAACAGATTGATATGCTATTTTTTAGATATGTCAAAAGCATGTTTGATGGTGTGCCTCAGGATTTGCTGATTGATAGCTAGACTAAGAGGGGGAAATTTCCGATAGGCTTGTTCGTTGGATACAGGCATATCTACACAATTGAATGCAATTTGTTGAATGTAACGGGTCTAGGCCCGATAACCTACAGGTTTTGTCTGGAGTACCGCAGGGCTCCGTGCTTGTGCTTTTGCTATTTTTAATTTATATAAATAACATTGCCAAAGATACTGATGAAAGTGTTATTGTCAAATGTTTTGCTGATGACTGTGTCAATTCTGTATCACGAACGCTTCCTGTCAGACACTGCTGAATGACAATCTTCTTAAACTTGCAGACTGGTACGAACTCCAGAGTGTGAAAATTAACTTTTACAAAACAGTCGCAATGACTATCAACAACAAAAAATCCCTTATTGTACACTTTTCACATTGGGCATCAGTGCATTCAGACTGTTTCTTCTGTGAAGTATTTGGTCCTAACAATCAAAAATTACCTTAAGTGGGATGAGCCTCTAAATAACATATACTCTAGGGCAGTGGTTCTCAAATGGGGGTCCGCAAAGGCAATCTAGGAATAAGTATGATTCTAGGGGTCCGCGAAGCCCTGCCTTATCATCGACAATTATAATTGTCTTTTTTTTTCAGATTGAGAAAAAACATTCCAATTTTCGGGCGAGTTTTCTCGTGTGTGTGTCAATGAGAGAAATCTACTTTATACGCTTTAGTTATATCCATTTATTAAATAATTATCGTAAGTATGCTATACCTCTCCCTTCCGCTCACAACGAATGGGGTCCTCTATCGTCTTTGCTGGTCCAAAGGGGTCCGCGAAACATCAATTGTTGAGAACCACTGCTCTAGGGCATTCAAAACTGCTTTTTACAAGTAAAATTAAAGGGGTGTCCCTCGAATACCAAGCTTCAAGCATACTGCTCTCTAGTCCGACCAGTCCTAGAGTATGCCTCAATCGTACGAGATCTGTATTTCATTAAAGTGGAGCATATACAATGTTTTGCTGCTCAGTTTATCTCATCAAACTCGATCTTCCATCATCAATTGCCAGGCTAAAATTTCTTTACTCATTCGCAACAGACCTGGCTTATCAAGTTCAACATATTTCTGCTCCTCACAAATAAACAAGACTAAATCGCTCTAAAGTGATTGGACCAAACTTTGCCAGAACTAATTAAACTATTAAAAAAGTCTTAGCACTCATCAGTATTTGAAATAAATAAAAAAAAATGCATGTGCAAATATTTCTATTGTTAGTCAAAAAAACAAAGTGGGGTCCACACATGGGCGAATATCACATATCACATGAGCGAACGACGTTTTAGAAAAAAGCAACGTACAGCGAATCAACGTACTAGCAAATAATGGGGGTGCGTGTTAACACTTCCCCCCCCCCCACACGCGCTGCGCTTACACCGCTTTGCGGTGGCTGTCTGTGGTGGCTCATTGCAAAATCATTCGCTGAAGTGTCATTCGGTGAAACGTTGGCATACGCTAAAACGTCATTCATTTACTGTGGTTGATCAAACGTCACTTCATCGAAAAACATTTTAGAGAAGAGGCACGTTTTATCGAAGCTCGGTTTAGAGAAAGCAGAGCCTTACTTTAGAGAAACTATGTTTATCGAAAAAGAATGCTGTTTAAAAAAGGCTTCCCTGCTTTAAGCGTGTATCACTGAAGCGCCTACGTGTTAAGAACCCCCCCCCACCCCCCAACCACCTGCCCGCCCGCCCTCCCCCTGCATTTACGCCGCTTTGAGGCGGCAGCGTCTGCGGCGGCTCATTACAAAAATGTTTACTCACCTGAACCATCCGTACACACCGCTCCGTACACGCCGTTTCGCGGCGACCGAATTCGCTAAAAGGAGGCTTATCGACATTTTCTCTAAACTGGGTTTCTCTAAATAAGGGATTTGATAAACTGGGAACGGTCAAACGGTGTTCGCTAAAATGAGCTTCCCTAAACCGCATGCCTCCGCAACCGAACAAGAGTGTCGCTGTTGTTGCGGCATTCCAACTTTTGGCTGCCCAAGCTACCGGGGACTGCCACTGGAGGGCGACAAGCAGGAGAACAGGCGTCTGCCAGATACACCACAGCTCTTGGGGACGCCGCCAGGATTGCGACTGGCGACAGCACCACACTTCTACGACATCATCGGGTGGAAATTGAGGGACCACTCTTTTGGACGCGGTAAACACACTAATCGGAGATGCATTTCAGGAACCATAGGACCGATGAGGCTTGCCATAAGCTTCAGCCCGAGATTATAATCCACTTTCCCCGAGTGGAACAAAGTGAGGGCTAATTGCATGAAGTGCAGTCTGTTTGGAAGCCCAACTCGCCGAACATGCCTTTTCCAGGGTTCGCGGACTTCTTCTTGCCGCGTCGAAATGAAGTTTGTTACCCAAACAAATTGACCTAGAAAAAAAAATTTTGCCGACGAAGTGCTGGAAAGACGTACGGTTTGCGACACGAGCTTTCATGAAACGTCACAGCGTCGACGAAACACGCTGAAGAAAAGTTTTTCATGAAATGCATTTTGCCAAAAGCATTCGAATCTCCATGTGGTGCTCACAGCCTCTTTTATGAAATCTGTGCAGATTAGAAACAAAGATCACTCTTGGGAATGAACGCTGCCACATGCCACAGTTCAGACTGTCACCTTGCGGCATGCAAATGGTGCAAGTTGATGTGTGCTGTGGTGGGTAGCTTCCAGCTGCTCGCGAATCTAGCAGCCGGAAGCTACCCACCACAGCCACACATCAACTCACGAACCGGATGAACCCCTGCTGCTCGCAGGGGTTCATCCGGTTCGTATTTTTTACGGTCACTCGAAATATCACAGCGGGGAACCACACTTATCCCATTTGCAAAAGCAGTTTCCTACAAGCTCTGTGCTTACAGCCTGCACAGATGAGATCTTTCAATCGCAAATTAAATTATTAGGAATCTCCTCCGTGAAGCTTTAGCCACAACCTAACCTAAAAGATTCTCTCTAAATTTTGCCCCAAATTCCTTCTCTAGCTAAACCTGTTCATTTTGTGCGTAGTTTCACATTGCCTTCGACCAGTACGTCGTTCGGAATCTTAAATTATCCACCGCAATCGACTGTTAACAAACCTGATGGCTCGATAATTGCTAGATGCAAGTTTAATGGTGCATACGCAACACCAACCTTACCTGAACTTGCCCACAAGTGTGTAGCAAGCAGACCACTCCATATTCACGAGCAGCATTGTTGGAAGCATGGTTTCTGCGGCACTGCATGTGACTTGCGAGACAGAGGCACCCGAGACAACAGAATAATGACCAACGGGAGACGATTTGTGCGCAGTTTATTTATTGAATGGCAGCATACTTCACGATTATCAATTGTACGAGCCCGAAACAACAAAGCCCCACAGAAATGACGGTTCGGCCCAGATTACGGAATCATCTTGGGGGAAAAAGATAGCGCACCCCCGTATCTTTATCAATTTCAAAGGGATTAATTAGTATCAAGTTCCTCGTTTGTTAACACCTTGTTTTTCTAGATATTGCCACAGAAAACAGGAAGGGTCATTGGTCACAGTACCTCAACAATTTTGGGCAGGTGGCGTCAATTTCTCACCGACGGTGTCAAATCCAACGACAACAACTCGACATAAATTGAAAAAAAAAAAAAAAAAAAGCCTCGCAAATAAAGACGAAACAAAAACAGGTTACTCTAGCCAACCATCTCTCACCATTAAATTGTGCGTTCTCGCACATTCACAAAGATAATGCAGTAAACAACATTCAACGAAACAGTTGTTCCAATTCAGTCCCCCAAACGAAGCCCGAGAAACGTCGAGACGTTTCCAGGTAGGTCGCTATTTTGGAGTGGCAGCCCTTTGGCTTTAGTAAGCAATCAGAACGGAAGTTGTTTCCCAAAACGTCCACGTCTAGGGGCGGCGACAAAACGGGGGAGCTCTGCCGAGATTGCGAGAAAGCCCTAATCGCAGGTCGTCAACTTTGACGCTAACAAATCGACGTCTCGAAGGTGTCCCGCACGAATTGGGACGCAACCCCGTCCCCGTCGTCGATCTTGCTCGAAGACGCGTCGCGTTCCTCGAAGTGTGGCCAGGGCGACCCCGGAAAGAGGGACTCGCACGGGTTTGGCTCGACGGCACGGCGTCCATGCTACGGCAGTGCCGCCTTTTCCCGACACTTCTGCATCAGGGCACGCAGCATGAACTGCTTCCTGGACAGCTCTCGCACATGCTGCACAAAACGGAAAGAATGGCCGTGTCGCTCGACGCCCCTCTCGGAGAACGACAGGATTGTTTCTTCGTTGCCTGTATTTGTTTCTCTATTACCAGCATCTGGCGTCATTCCACGAGCTAAAGTCTGTTTGCAAGGAAGCCGCGGCAACTCTTTCGTGTTTTTCGTTACAATGTGTTTCGCTCGCCGAGTAGCGGTGGTGGAGTCGCAGCAACAAAAAAGCGGCAGCTCCGCAATCGCATCTAGCTCGGCGCCCCAACACATTCTGCGGTATCATCGCCTTTGGAACGACAGTGGAGGAAAGGGGCCATTCTTTAATGCGGAATGTGTCATATGACTGGCTCCTAGCAGTTTCTCGTAATTGCGTTTTCTGAGTTTATTACTCGTGAAATTCGGAGGGTGTTTTTCAGAGTTTATTTTACCGTTTTCCCAATTTTTAAAATTCAAAAACAAAATAAATAAAATTTGGGTACCATGACCCGTTATCCTGAAGAACCTCGACGTGCTAAAAGGCAAACCTCTTGTGTTAGTACTTTGAGAATTCGAAGGAAACTGAAGCGACATTTCCTCAGGATCACTGAACCTGCGGTTTTATAAAGTTTATTTGTAAAACACCATCTTATTTGCTTTTTATTTTGTCGTTGCAATCTCAAAATTTTGAGTTTTAGGGAGAAATGCGAATTGATAAAAAAATTTACTGGAGCAGGTTTTTCAGATTTTTTCCGATTTATCCCGAAACGCTGAACCCTACTTGTAATGCACTTTTTGTAACGGAAGAGCGCCATAGCGAGAGCGGAGCAACGAGTTGAAGCAACCTAATGGCAGCTGCGTCACAAGATTCCTAGATGGCAGCGCCCATGCGACGGTGGGTGAAAAGGTCTATATTGTGCTATGGGTTTAAGTTCAGCTAGTTGGTGCATACTGTTGGCCATCGGGTCAGCTGAACACAAAAAAATGAGAACACAGAGAAAGGGAATGGACAAACACACCACTGACTAACAACTGACTTTTACTTTATCCTCTTCCCAGCCTAGGCACATTCTTTTTCCTCCCTACGGCATATTAAACACGATTCAAAAACCTTTGGCCCACCACTCAACGGGGTCAGGCAAACAGAAAAATATTGACATTCTTTTTCGTGAACCGTAATCGACGAAGTGCTCACGCAATCTTCTCCCGTTCCCTCAACGGCCAAGACCTCCAGCGGTTCACGTGTGAAGGAGTTCTTGTTCCTATGAAGGATGGTTATGCTGTTGAGCTCTGCTTCACATCCACAGGTGTGATGAGTGATCCCGCGACAAGCCGAAGAGGAGAAGGAAGAAGACGGGGTGGGCCACGTGAGGAAGCGCGGAAGATTCGGAGCAGACGCAACCAGGCCGGACCTCCGTCGGCGTGACCAGACGTCAAGAGGCCCGACCCACAGCCTGCTTCTCACGCAGTCCGGACGCCAACCTTCCGGAGGTGGAGAAGACTGCATGCGTGGCGGAGTTGAACACCCGCTACCGCTCTGTGCCACAGACCTACTGGGCCTGATACAAGCCTTCGGCCAACGCTCAACTGCCTCGTCACTACGTCCCTCGGCCCTGACCTCGGTAGACCCCCCGACCATCGGCTGCCACGGGTGCTACGCCGCCAGGACTTAAAAGTCGTGAGCGAGGGACATTTTAGGGGACACTCGAACCATTAAGTATATTTGTTGAAGCGATGTAAATAGTTTTGCAAATATTTTCTTTCCATATTTCAACAGTGCAATGTGAATTATCCCATAACGCATCCTCGTGCCTTCTAACATCATACCCGCAGACCTCACGACAACAGGTCTGGCATCGAGCTGCTGACGTACTCTTCCGCTGACGAACCCTTCACGGACGCTGCATGCTCCCTCGCTCTTTCGTCTATACGTCGGCCAGCTTGGCCTATGCAGCTCTTCCCGCAAGAGAGGGGAATGTGATACACGACCCCCGTTTCGCACGGGGCATAGTGTGTTCTATGGGCTGTCATGCATCCTCTGTTGGTCACGTCCTTTGTTGACCCTGCAACATGTGGCTTTGTTCGGTGTCGAACAAACAACCCGAATAACTTGCCTGCCCGCTATCTTTTTTAGCCTGTGGGTCACTCCATGGATGTGTTCTAGTTCTTTTGTAATCACCTCACCCGACGGCCTACAGTCTATATTGTACCAGTATCTAAAATATGATTTTCAAGGATATTGAAAAACAGTATCAAATATACGAGAGACCCTTTGCGAAACCCCATCAAACAACATTTGCGGTCGCCATTTCTTGGGCACAAAGTGTGTCCAATGTACGCTCAAGTACGAAGTGGCTCGCTCGGATAATTGGCGCAGCAGTTGCTAGATAGCACACACTTTTGAAAAGGCCTCAATCTCCGAGTGTCTTGCATTGATTACCGTATTTACTCGCATAATAAACGCACCCCCCACAACGGGCATCAATATTTTGACTTTTTTTTCCCCTCTCGTAATCAACGCACCTGCAATTTTCGGATCCGCGAGTGTCGAATTGCGTCCAATTCAGCGAGCCACCAAGCCAGTCTTCTTTTACCGCCAAGCGGCCAAGCCGAGTCAAGCCGGGCCAGGCCGCTCACGTCACACTCACAGTGACTGACGTTACGGCCGCAAGTGCATAGTTGCCGTAGTTACGGAAGTGATCAACCGTGAAACCGAGTGTCGCGCACACTTGACGAAGCTTGGGTCGAGGAATTGCCAAGCCCCAGATGTTCTTCGCCTATCAGATGCATTGATATCAACAAACAAGCCGTCGTCTGTGGTCCGCTTTCGGGCAGGGAAATCATGACAGTGGTTAGGCCTAATTTCACATACTCCCGGGTAAATGCGTTTATTTAATCCGCAGCAGAACAGCACAGCGATGTGCACGTTGCGCTGTAGGCTGGGAGTGTCTGGTAGCCTCTCCGTGAACGAAACTTGATCTGTGCGAGCGGGCTTCGGCGGTTGGACTTCGTAGGTTGGACTTCCTACAAGTTCCTGTCTCCATGAACAAAACTTGATCCATGCGAGCGGGCTACCGCGGTCAGGGGTTGGACTTTGTACGAGTTCTTATACGTGTAGTCGCGGATTATACCTGAGCGTGCGGTCGGGAATTGGACTTCGTACGAGTTCTTATACCCGTAGTCGCGGATTATACCTCAGCGTGCCCGCCGGATACTAGCAATATATATCGCCTAAGAACGGTTGTGGTTGTGTTGGTTTTTGTGCTGAGTGAGCTTCCTAGGGCGCTTTTCCTTCGGCAAAAGGCATCCCGAAAGCGCCCTAAAAAGATTTGCAATTTATAAAGCAAGGTTTGTGGCACGCCCCCTACCAGCCGTGGGTGCGCCTCCATCACTGGAGACGTGCCACAGTACCTTGCCGTGTCATATTGGCACCTAATATGACATTTGCACGAAGTGTGTAAATGCAAAAATTTTAACCCGTGTAATGAACGCCCCCCCCCCCCCAAATATGTGTCAATTTTTCGGGAAAAAAAGTGTGTTGATTATGCGAGTAAATACGGTACGGAATAACACGTACGTCCTCCAAATAAAAGAATGCAATGGTGTTTGTGAGCACGAGCAAGACAAAGAATAACAAGACTGACACCCTGGCCTTACGTACACTTCTCCGCTGCAAATGGACGCACCCACCTTTAGAAAAACGTCTAGGTCAATGACCCCCTTGCGCAGTGCCTCCCCGAGGTAATAGATGGCGTCCTCTGTCGCATTCTCCTCCGCAAAAGCATTCACCAGCCTGCAAAAGACAACATTTTTTATGGTCTTTCATTCGCTTCTCTTGGGTTGGGGGAGAAGGAACGCCGCAATTCTGTCCCCTCGTGAAATTTTTGCGAGGGTATCGAATTTGCACACTGATATTCTACATCTTAAGAGCTCTCAACAATTACAAAATTTATTCTTAACATTCCTAATTTGCTTGCATATGGTCACAAGGTAAACCCAGCAGAACTGAATTGATTTACCTCATTCAGTCAAGCGCCATTATAACGAATGCATCTACAACGAAAACGCCCGTTTAACAGAGTAAAATAAAGTCCTGGCCAACCTCCTATGTGTTCAAGGTGTTTCTCTGACAACTTCGACATATTTCTGTTCAACGAAGCGATTGTGCGGCCTCAGCAAAGCAAACATTTTTTTAATATTTATTTATACCTGTTAGCCCGTAGGGGCTGTTACAGGAGTGCAACAGTACACAAAATAGAGCACTAGGTAATACATATGAAGGCACATTTTTGAAGACTACAACTCACGAAAGACAAAAGTACACTATTTTGGTAAATCATGCTGAATACACAACAAAGACAACATTTTTACGTATAATATCTTCTCACTGCTAACATTCACAAGAGTGTACGCTGCTGAGCGCGCAAAAACAACACTGAACAAAGGCGGATAAAAAAAGACAAGAACACATGAGCAGATAATAAATGGAGTCACGGAAGTCACAATCCATTCAAGTATCAGACACATATAATCGAAATTATGCACTGCCAGGAGGAAAGGTTCGTTAATACTGCTTATACAATTTAGATATGCATGTTTCAAAAGAAGCTAGGGTATTACTTAATACTATTTCTTCGGGGTGGTTATTCCACTCCGATATAGTTCTTGGAAAGAAAGAATACTTATAGATATCATTATTTGGTTTCTCTAAATTAATTTGACATGAATGAGTACTTCTTATAGGCCTAGATACACGGGGCGTTATATAGTTACTTGTATTAAGGTTAAACATTTGATTTCTTAACAGGAATAGGAATTTTAAACGAGCTATTTTCCGCCGATCAGAAAGGAGTGGAAGACTTAGCTGTTTAAGCATTTCATTTACTGATTCGGTTCTTCGATACTTCGACAGTACAAACCTAGCAGACATTCTTTGCACCCTTTCCAATTTGCTTATTTGGTAACTTCTAAAAGGATCCCATATAACAGAAGCATATTCTAAAGTTGGCCGTATTAACGTTTTGTATGCAGTTAATTTTGTTTCAGGTCGAGCATACTTAAGGTTGCGCTTAAGGAACCAGAGCTTTTTTTTGGGGTGCGGAGCAGATGTTGTCAATGTGTGAGTTCCAGCTTAGATCAGAAGATATTGTAACGTCCAGATATTTAAATTGAGAAACTTTAGTCAGAGGTCGGTTATCAAATTCGTACACAAATGGAAGAACGTTTTTCTTTTTGTTAGTTATCACAGAAAAGACTGTTTTGTCTCAATTAATTTTCATTTTCCATTGCTTACACCATTCTTGTACTTGCTGTAAAGAGTAGTTTAACTGTACCTGATCATGGTGACAATGGTGATCATGGTCAATGACCTGTATTACGAATTTTCTAGGTGAAAAGTAATAGATTTGACGTAAATGGTTGTACTTGTAACAAACAGCGCACAAAAACCAATGTTCTCAGCAGACATGTACACGTTACCCCAAAAAAGTAACTAAATACCGTTACTCGCTCTAAAAGTAACTAAATACGTTACTCGTTACCGATTCTCAAAAGGAACGCGTGAGTTACCTCAAAAGTAACGAGTTACTTTTCACGTACTTTGACGACCAAATACACAACTGTTTTTGTTTTTTTTTCATGGTCTATTGTTTTGTTTTTCGTAGTCGTTGCACTTAAGCAGTAGCTGCCTCTCGAAGTTTTCATCAGTTATGTTTCCCCGCTTCCTTGAAAATACATCTCTGGCGACGCTGAAGAGTCGGTCTACCGACGCGCTCGAAGGAACGGCAGTGTTCTGCTTCAGGAAGAGCTGCATGGTGAATCTTCGGTAACTGCGCCTTCATTGAGGACAGCGGGTAATGGGTTCTGTGCCTTCCCGTGTTCGCATCCTCCGGGTTTGCATTCGGTCCGTACCCGGTTCTAGGAGTAGAAGGTTCAACCAACGATTCTTATTGCGTTCGCTGGGTGAAGGACATTCCCAGCTGTAGAGTTCAGTATAGCAATGTTTATCGCTGGACGCATCAGTCGAACTGTTTGACTGACGTGTTCAGCGATATACGTTGCTGTACTGTCATACTGTTTAGTTGTTTTCCGGGTTGCCCATCTGCCTTTGCCTCAATAGACGCATACTCAGGTTAGAATAAAAACAAGGCCGTTTAAGCGGTGTTGTAACGTTACTCCTCAAAAGTAACGAGATACCGTTACTCGTTACTTGGCCTTAAAAGTAACTAAATACGTTACTCTTTCCTTTTCTAGAAAAGTAACTAAATACGTTACTCGTTACCGAAAATAGTAACTAGGTAGAAGTAACTCGTTACTTGTAACGCGTTAAGTACATGTCTGGTTCTCAGCCTCAATAATTTGTCACGTTAGCTGTTGAAATTTCTTGCTCATTGATTGATTGATTGATTGGGGGTTTATGGTGCATCAGCATCTAAGGCTGCACCAAGCTTAGACCATTGCAGTATGGGGTTAAGGAGAGGAGAGCAGCGAAATACAGAGATCCCTTGTTATAACGAAATTACTTTTTTCATATTACCGCTTTTATCAAAGTTCAACGAGGTCCCGACTGAAATGCAGGCATTTTTAAGGGGGACCACTACTCTGAAAGGTTAACTTTTGAACAGTTTGCTTATTTGTATGAAATTTGCAGGGTGCACTCATAGCATTGAAAAGGATGCTATGCAAATTTTCAAGCTTATAAATTTATCCCTCGATGAGTTACATAAATATACATCCTACAAAAAGTGCATCCGCTGAGGAAAGCTATTTTTTAGAAACGGTAATGAAAATGACCAGTTTTTTTGGTAGAACGTACAGTAGAATACTTGCTTCAGACGACTATGAAAAGAAATTACAATTATTAAAGTTCTAATTAAAAAAAATGGAAATTTTTTTCTGGTGTGAAATCAACATTTCATAACAAAAGAAAATAAAAATGCGCACACGGACAAACGTTTACAAACCCTTTTGGACGTATTTGAGATCACGCCCGAAATCTTTTAAGGTACATTTATTTCAGTTTACAGCTACAAATGTTTACTAAGTTTTTTCGAGCCATTTATAGTTTGCATCTACGAACTTTGGCGTAAAATAAATTGTTTCGCGGCAGTCACTATCTGCCTCGTCTCTAGCGTCCGCCGGATGGAGTACTCCTTCCTTACGTTTTCCCGGATTGCACATTTCATTTCCCCGGTCGCCCGAAAAATGCGTCGACGAGGTTCTACCGTACAGTACAGCCAAACCTTCCTTTCCAATTGATTGTGTTCTCTCGTAAAACGTTGCGAGCAGTTGCAAAGCCCTCTCTTGCGCCGAACCGCAAACGTGTGCCTCGATACTTGAACCGCTGGACGGCACCGAATTTCCCGAGGGTCCGTTCTAGGGGAGCGACGGTGGGGAGCGCACTCACTGCTTGTAGAGGGGAGCGGTGGTGACCACCGCCTCGTCCACGTCGACAGCCCCCTGGCTCTCCATCTTGCGGACGAGCTCCTTCATCTCCTCGTTGCGGTCGCGCAGCGTCTGCAGGTTTGACTCCAGCTCCGCCTGGGTAGACCGCCGGGGAGAAAAAAGGACGCCCTCATATTCATTCCTTCACGTCTGTTCACGAACAGCCGACACGCTCGCTGACTGCGACGGAACGACTTAAGCTCCGCCACGTTCGAACGAAAGATGTCGGCATCCCCAGCACCAAAGACGTTGTGGGGTCGAATATTCTAAAAGTTCCGACTACGTGACTCACAAATTCTATGTGAATCCGATAGAGAAGCACTCCGTCGGTATTCTACGTCTCAAATATTCATGCAGCACCTACTTATCTCTCAAGACGAAACTACGGTGTATGGAATGCGTCTCCTGCTGGCATGATTAGCGTCCTGTCCCGCCCGTGCGTCAAGGGGTTGTAAAACAACGATAAATGACGTCGCGGAAGCCGGAGTGTCGCGCAATAGGACGTCGCTATCTTTCCGGTGGGTCGTACATATGCTGGCGAAAAAGGCGAGTGGATGCGAAAATCGCCGTCATAGCGGCAGCACACGTCGCGTCCGCTTCGGATTTCATCAACTGTCTGGCTGCAGAGCGGGTTCCTATCATTTCGTCGAAACTCGTTTCGTGTAATCATATTTGTGGACAACTTTTCATGGACACGTTTTGTGGACACACATTTCGTCGAAACGATTGTTTAACTGACACTTGTTACATGAATTGCACTCTGTGGGAACATTTGGTCACGAATGTATCACTGGGTACGCATCCCGCGAAGCAAGGTGCGTACCCAGTGCGTTCACGCTGCTTTGCGGCGACGGTCTCTGGTGGCTCATTACAAATATGTTAACCCACCTGACGAACTTGTACACGCCGCTTCGCGGCGATCATCTCATGCAGCTTATTGCACAAAGCTGTCGATGAAACATCGTTTGATGAACTGATTTCCACCGCGGTGGAGTGCCGTATGGCAAAAGAGGTGACTGCTGCATCCGTTCCCGCAGCCGCGCCACTGCCAGGATTGCAGCAGGCGACGACAAGACGCATCTATGCTGTCGTCGGGCGAAAATCACGGGAACACGTTTCGGGATGCGTCGGAGAAGCATTGTGGGCACCGTTCAAAAACTACGCAACCGGAACACGTGTTCGGCCGGCACGTTTAATACACCCAAAATAAGCGGCCCCTCCATTTCTGCCCAAAGACAGCATATATATGCATCGTGCCGCTTTTTGCCGCAACTTCTACGACCAGCCACCGGGATGGTAACGTCCTACGACGTGACACTCCGGCTTCTGCGACGCCACTTCGAGACCACTTTTGATGTCCGGGCGGGATTGGACGGTATATAGCCCTAGTTGGAGGCGCGCCGCAGGCACTGGACCGAAACTAGACCTTTTCCTCGTCCCGAGTACAGTAGGGAAATTACACTTTCCGGGAGTCTCGTTTAAATAGTCGCGATCTGCAGCGGCTAATACGACAATCAAAACCTATGCGGAAGAAACCTTTACGTACGTTACTCTACCTCCGCTCGCCTTGCATAAAAAATATGGTCCGAGACTAAAGCCGGGTCCTCGGAGTTCCCGGCACCCTCGATGGTGCTTTGGGATTCCCCAAACCGTGCCCATCTGCTTATATCCATTTTGGCGTTAGCACGTGGAGCTGAGAAGCTAGAGTTGCCGACGCCATAAATCGGGCAGGGTGCCTCTTTCAGATGCCTTGCCTCCAGCACGCGCGCCTTCCTAGGTGCTTTGGCGGCGCGTGCCGGGTCGAGGCAAACCCCGGGGGGGGGCTATCCAAAGTAGGAAGCCGGTGCCGGAGTGAGGATGACCCAAGCCCCGCCACTCTCATCCTGTGAATGACTCTAAAAAGCCTTTGTTTCTGCAAGAAAGCCAAATTAATTTCTGCATCGAGAGCACGGCCCGTCTTGTTGTGCTGACTCGGTCCACTTTGAGACTAGATACTTGGGAAGAACTGTTGCCCCCCTCTGCACAGAAGAGAAGGCAACATGCACCGTGTGTCTGTCTGCCACCTTTACACAAAAATAGACTGGCCTCCACCCGAGACAGAGAACAGCTCCCACATTCTAGGCGGCATCTCCCAGACTAGCAGAGAGCTCTAGCAACTCGGCTAACCAGGAGCTGGCCGTCAGTAGGACAAAGGGACGTTAAAGGGGCACTGAACCACTTCCTGCGATGGTTTACTTATGGTCGTAACGCAATCTATCGGCTCTAAGCATCCTAAAAACCAAACATTACATTCATACCTGGCCAATTTCTCTATTAAAATCGGTATCAAAAGATCGAAACCAGATGGTGCCACTAGACGGTGGATGCCCTCTGATGTCTGCAATAGTTCCAAGGTAATCAATCTTTTGATACCAAGTTGAACAAACAAATCGGGGACACATATATGTAATGTTTGGTGTTTTAGAATACTTAGGGCCCATAGATTGAGTTATGACCATAAATCAACTATCGCAGCCCCTTTAGCCCCTTTAACAGTTGCCACCAGTCTTGATAGTAATCACCGCAATGGTGGCATCGGACATTTTATGATTACCGTATTTATTCGAATATAAGTCGACCTTTTTTTTCCGGAAATGTTGTCAAAAATTAAGGGTCGACCTATAATCGTGACCAAAGAATTTCGACCTACATTCGCAACCAAATTTTGCAACCCTACCGAGAGCATGGAGCTATCGAATCACCAAGCCGGCGTTGCCGTAGAGCCGCGCCGCTTCTTGTTTCAAAAAGCTTTTGGTGCACGAAAGCAACCGCAACAGCAACAAACAACAGCCCCCCCCCCCCCCCCCCCCCCTCGTGGCCGCCGCTCGCGCACATCCCTCGGGCGTCGGGTTTCGAAATCGCGCCTGTAGCGTTCCCCTCGCTGGGCAAGGGGAGGGAGAGGAACGCGATGCGCCATGCACTTTGCCCTTCATGCCTCTCCCTTGCAAATGCCCACAAAAAAAAAAAAAGAAAAAAAAAAGAAACAACGGAGGTTACTTTAGCTTGTGGCGGCTCGCGTCTTGCTCACGGCGACTCCGGCGTTGCTCGCGTATTTGTATTTGGTCTTTCGTCGCTTCGCCCGTCTCCACCTTCTTTCGTTGCGTCTTGCGCAGTGTCATTTTACAACGGACGGTGTCAGTGAGGTATTGTGTATTGTTGCGAATTTGCGAGGATGTCTACCAAGCTGACGAAGCTTCGCACTGACATGTCCGGAAGTTCTGACGATGATTAAGTTTTTGACATCACCCTGCGATTTAGCCGAGAGTGCTGTAAATAAAGATTTGTTTCTTTCTTTTGCCCTAACTTTCCCCTGTTCCTAAAAAAAAAAAAAAAAGTCGACCTATATTCAAATTTTTTTTTTTTATTCTCGGTGGGTTCAATAAATAGGGGTCGACCTATTTTCGTGGTCGACCTATATTCGGGTAAATACGGTAGGTATAATGATCTAGGAGAAGTCCCCAAGGTGGATAAGATTTACGCAAGAATAAATTGACTTCTGCAGGAGACGAAGTGCAACTGTCATTTGCTTCACCGACGGCCTACTCCTTGTTGGTCCAGTTGGTAGAGTACTCCGCTAGTCTCGAAGATGTCCCGTCATCATAGTCCAGAACAGGCAGACTTTTTCGGCAACGAGCCAGTCGCCTAGAGGGCGCAAGTTAAGCTCCGTCTCGGGTGGAAGTCAATCAATTCTTGCGTGAATCTTCTCCGCCTCAAGGACTTCCCCTAAATCATTCCCAGCTACCCAGAGCTTTTGCAAACATTTTTGCATCCGTGGCAAGTGGCTGGTATGCGCAATAAAGGGGTTCAAACCCCACTTGCCCTGGCTCTTTCCATTAGTAATCTTTGTTCTTCTGGAAAGTTTAGGTCCATTCCCGGCTGTCATCGTGTGTTCCGGTTCAGAGCTTTCTTAACGTACAGCAAGTATAAAAGCAGCGGTAACGAGCTGCTTAAGAACAGTCGCCCCTTTGTCGCTGTCCCAGAATGCGCAAGCAATACCTTCCTGTTTTCTTTCTTTTTTTTTTTTAGTTATAGGTGCAAGCTTTTTATTAAAGGGGCACTGACACATCAAAATCATATTTTTTTTTATTATACGAATCGATTGAAAACGGTGCCGGGACATTACCCTCAAAAACCGAAACTTGGGAATTCAGTATTTGTGAATTAAAAAAACAATTTCCAAATGCCGAATTTGAAGTTCCCGCGCGATCCCCGCCAGTGCAGTCAGTCAAATTTTGCGGTCTCCTGCGACTCGACTTTCTCTCGGACCTCCGCTGACCCGATGCGAGGAGCAGGCGAGCTGGCGCGCGGGAAAAAACCGGTTTCTTCCCCGACTCGCCGATCTGCTCGAGCTCCGCCAAGTTTTCTGAGAGAGGACACAAATCTAGGAAGGGACATCTCACCGAACTCTGATTTTTGGTATTTCAAAAAGAGGGGCCGTAGTGCGTTCGCAATTGCGTTAAAAAACATGTTTTACGATTGCCGTTATTAAATGTTATAGAAATGTCGCCTACAAAGCTTCTAAATTTCCTGATTTTTGACGTCACCGATCAAAAGAAGCGAGGAGGTAGCGGCGGGAGATTTAAACGCCAAAAATAAAAAGGCGCGCGCAGGGAAATTTGTTTTTGCGATGCTTTTTTTTTTGCGTGTCTATGACTACAACTTGCGTCGTTTTAGACAATAAAAAAAATACGACCTTTGGGGTGTCAGTGCCCCTTTAAGGCAGGAGTTGTCTTTGAAGTCTAACTTTATAACTACAAGAACTAGGTTAGTGAAATTTACATCAGCTTTCTTACTTTGTTAAGAAAGTAAAAAGTACAAAGTTTGAAGCCTTGCTGATAATTAGTTTGTAAGTTAGAAGATTCCGCATGTTGCTGGTTGTGCAGGCTCCTCAGATCTAGTAACACACTGTATCATGATAAAACTTGACGTACAATGCCCCGCAACATGCCTCCAGGGGGTGAAACTATAGCAGTTAGTTGCATTAAGAAAGTTCACAGAAGACTGTTTTGTGGAACTGAGCTCTTAATTTTTTCGAACAATTTTATATCAGTGTGGCAAAAGCTGCGAGTCATATATTAATTTAATACCCTAGTTGCACGGGCACCCTTAACTGCAGTCACGCTTCCCACAGTTACCACACTATTCGCAACTCCAGCCCGCCCTCGCCCTCTCACGGACGAACGGAGAACCAAAGGAACGGGGATGGCATCGGCTCTCGGCCTTAATGCGTGAAGCCGTTTTAAAGCGTTACAAGGAAGACAACCATTGATTCCAAGCACTTTTAAAAGATAGAATACGCGTGCATACTTGCTTTCAGGTAATTACAAAAAAATAAAGAAATGCCCGAGGCATTTCTTTCCGTTCGTGACGAGAGCTTAGAACGGGCAGTTTTGGCAAGAGGGGCTGCAACATTGCAAATAACACGGTACCAAACATGTATGGTATATCAAAATATTTATTTTTGATAGAGCAATAAATAAAACTCCTAAACACACCGATTACAGGTAATGGGCAGTTTTAGCATGCGTTACCGCAGGCCACCGTGAGCATGGCAACGCTCCTGGCGCGCGCTGCAAATTGTGCTTCAAAAGCGCAGCACAAGCTTCCGGTTGTAATGCTACACCCCACGGCAGCCTGCGGTAACAAACTTCCTATCCATACCCATAGAGCAGTTTGATCACGTGTTGCAATACACTAAAACCGAGACGGTGAGCAGCGAGTTGTGAGCATGCGACAGGAAGACATCTATACTGTGTACGCTGCTCTTCCGAAGCTTGACGGTCACCATGCGTGGCTCACTTTTTAGAGCACTAATGGCCGGGCAAAGCGCAAACAAATTATCTTCATCACCCTCAAAATTATTCAGCCACACACAGTAACGTGGCCGGTGCCTAAAACATGCTCGCCCACCACAAAGCTTCGCAAGTTGAGGTTTGTGCAACTTTTAAATATCAGCATGCTCGTTTTTCTAACGCGCATCAACATCTCCGTCACCTGTAATATGATCCTGCCCTAACCGCTTCGCATTTGTAGACAAATAAATCATTTTTACTGCACTGACCAGCGAGAATCTATCCCCGTCTCTTCCGCCATCTTGGAACTACCGCCCCGCCACCTATAAGGCGTTGGAGTTGCGAATACTCTCGGACAGCCATCTCAGAAATGAAGAGTGCGCTTGCACAGCTTTGATGGCCGCTCCATTCGCAATAAAAAATTCTTCAAACTTCCGCGGTTTTAGTTGCGTTTTTGTGGTGCAATTATTACTTTGTTGCTAATTGTGTGTCAATTAGGAACCCGGTACAGTGAAGAAATTTTACTGGTCGGTTCATTACAACTAAAGGATAAAAAAAATAGTTTCACAAACTCTAATTTTTTTTTTCTTTTGAAACCCACATTTTTTTTTAACTTTCATTTTGAGATCTAAATTTCGCTGCACTTTTTATCTAGAACAATATACGCTTGACACAAACATTTTGCAGTTTACTGGTGTTCCCTGAGGCCTAAAACATTTACACCTGAAGTGAAACAAACTTACAAACTACCCCTGTCTCTTTGCTACCAAACTGCCTTGACCTCGAGATAAAGCGTGCAGCTGACAATGTGATTCATGCTGAAACAGGAGTAGGCCCTAGGTGCTGCATCTGAGCAACGAAACATCCATTTACTCCAGTAACTACTAAAGCCTGCATGTGAAGCAATCAAGTTGGTTATCGCAGAGTGCTGCCCCACCTGCTCCCTGTCCATGCGGTTGATCATGTCCTCCAGCTTGGTCTTGCCCGAGTTGAGCTCGTCGTGGGTCTTCTTCAGGACGTCCATCTCCGCCTGCGGGCAGAGTAGGGCCTCCTTCGCAAGCTCGGTTTCAGCTTCATCGGCCACCTCAATCTCACGTGTCCGTCTCAAAACAGGTTTGCAAAAGCCCCGGAGTTCTTCGGTGTACCCACGAGGGTTTCTCGGAAATGCCCCGTGGTCAATTTAACCGCCTAGCGACAGGGCCTACTGCGCCTCTGCGCCTGTAACGCGCCTGCCCGCGTACTATCGTACGTCTACTCCATCTCCACTCCTGATGGTCGAGTCAATACGGCGGGGCAGCACATTAAAATTGCAGCCGCCGTCGCATTTATTTCACGCAACTCGCCCGACGCTTCGCTCCAGCGCAACAATTTACCTTAAATTTGTTTCCTTTTCCCAAGAAAATTTGTAATAGCAGTCACTTATTCCTCGCAGCTTCTCTAAGTTTTTTTCTTGAACAAGAATATGAGTAAAAAAAAACAAACTTCTTCGTAGTGGTTACAATAACATATTCGACACGCGTGAAACGGGCCGCGCTTTGATTCTACTTTGTCAAAGGGCATTTTCACGGTAGAGGTCTTTGCGTGTTTGGGGTTTTGGTTTCTTTGAATTTGAGGGTGTTTTTCGGGGTTTATTTCTATCGACAGAATTGGTCTTTTTCATGTCAATCTTTGCCGTCGAACAAAAGATCGGCGTTCATCGAGACTTATGTCGAAGAAAATGGTGCATGGGTGGTGGTGGTGGTATAACTTTATTATTCAAAAGGTTAGGAGACCGACGAGTCCCCTCCCCCAACCTCCAGAGAACGAAACGAGATAGAGAGTCTGGTTTCTTCCGAAACCAGACTCTCTGTCCCCATCGGAAGAAACAGCTCAGTGTGGGCTGCATTCCGCGTCAACCCAAAATAGAGCCGCAGACAAAAGTATCTTTCCACGAAGCTCGAGTTTCTCGCACTCGAGGAGAGCTTCAACTCGGGATTTTTTGGTTTTCCCCATCTTGAAAATTAAGATTAAAACGATCCTTCCTCGCGCGCGGGCATAGGGGCGGGTAGAGAGAAAAAGGAAGAAGTTGAAATAAATCGTTCACCAGAGCTGGGTCGTTCTGTTCCTTTCCCCTACGAGTGCTCTCAAGGCGCAACATTTGGTGCCGAAACCCGGGAGTTGAACGAGGTTGAACGCCGCATTGGTGAATATGGATCGACTAAAGAAGAAGCAAGCGGTTCGACGCAGCCGGAACACCAAGCTCATAAATGAGATACGAGCTGCGCTACAGTCGGACCCCATGGACCCCAAGGGACTTGAAATGTTGCGTGACAGACTGCTTGCTAGCAACGACGAGCTTCGAAAAGTCAATGAGGAGATAGAACCCCTCATAGACGACAATGACTTGCAAGAGGACTACAACACCGTGGCCGACTTCGAGGAGGAGGTCGCAAGGATCGTCAGCGATGTGCGAGCCCAGACGACACCGCAACCGCCACGCTCCGGAGGCGACAGAGGTAGCAGCTCCCACATGACTGGAGCGAAGCTCCCAAAATTACAACTGCTGCAGTTCCAAGGTGAGCTTACACAATGGCAACCCTTTTGGGAACAATTCGACGTCGCGGTACACCGGAACACAAGTCTTTCTGAGCCAGAAACGTTCCAGTACTTGCGCTCTCTTCTCGTTGGACCAGCAGCCAGTATGATCTCCGGACTACAAGCCACCGCAGCATGTTATCAAGATGCGGTAGAGATGCTGACCGAGCGTTTCGGGGATAAACAACGAATCAAACGCGAACATCTGGGAAGACTGCGTAAGCTACCAGCTGTGAAATCTGAGCGCGACGTACAGGGACTACCGAACGTCTACGATCACGTACAAACAAACATCCGTGGCTTGCGTTTCCTGGGTATTTCGAGTGATACATACGCAGCTACGCTGGTTTATATACTTCTGACCAGCTTGCCATCACACATCGTAGTGGAGTACTACCGCATCAAGAGCTATATGCCACAACTGGCTCCTCCTACTCTCACCAAACAGATTGCAGCCATTTCCAGTGGTACGACACGTTGGGAGGCTATGGTTGATACACCGAGGAATACGGGAGAAGAGCTGGCTAAGCTGCTACAATTTCTACGGGTAGAAATCGAGAGCCGCGAGCGATCCTCACGTGACGAGCGTCCATCGGCGAATCTGTCACCATTGGCTTCTAGACCTCGAGAGACTATCTCGATCCCTTCAACGATGGTTCTGCAAAACTCAAGTCGTCTAGATGACGCTTGCTTTTTCTGTGGAAAGGAAGATCATGGTGCCAGCACGTTGTTCCGGGAGCTCCTTAGATGAGAAGAAAAGGCGGCATTGCATAGGATAGCCGATGTTTCCGATGCACGAAAAGAGGCCATCGCTCTAAGGACTGTCACAGCAAGGCTCGATGTTCCACCGGTAGCGGGAGACATGTCGTCTCTATGTGCAACCCAGAGTGGCGGCCACAATCACTTCGTCGTGGAGCTCTGGCCGAGAGCGGAGAAACTACCGACGTCTTGACGGCGGGTTCCACATCTTCACCTAGCGGCAACAGCGTTCTCCTGCAGACTTTAAGGGGCTGGATTCTGACTAACAAGAAGTCTGCTTACATTCGCGGCTTCGTAGACGGTGGAAGCCAGAAAACGTTCATCCGAGAGGATCTGGCAACGAAGCTTCAACTGGATACTATAGGGTACCTCGACCTGAAATTTAACACCTTCTCCAGCACAGAAACAAACAATCCCAGCCAATGATTAAAGGTTGTGCGTCTCCATCTGCGAAGCCAGTACGCTACGGCGAGCCATGTATTCAATGCCGTGGTTGTCCCGTTCATATGTAAGGAGCTTACAGAAACACCAGTCGATCACTCGTTCATACAAACCATCTCAGGCGAGCTCGCGGATGAGTTGATGTTCCCCTCAGTGAAATCAGAAGCTGGTATAAGCCTCCTGATAGGCGCTGACCAGATGTGGCGACTTCTCACGGGAGAGATTCGATGCGCTGAAATTGCCACCGAGCTAGTGGCCATTTCAACTGTGCTGGGATGGACTTTCCAAGGGCCGACCAGCGCTGCGCAGGGCGCTATCATGTTCCATGAATGCGGTTGTGTGTGTTCTCAGCGTTAGGGATGGTCACGAAGACGACTCCACCGCTTTGCAAAAGGTTTGGGATTTAGACAGCCTTGGCATCGTGGATGAGCCAACGACTACACTGCGGGATCATAAGAACGCAATGGGACACTTCAATGAAAACATCCCGATGAAAGGAGGGCGCTATCAAGTCGCTCTCCCCTGGAAGCACACCTCATCAATCCTGGGGAACGACTGTGATGTAGCGCACACAAGACTACACAGCTTGATCAGACGACTGAAGCGGGATAGCACCGTCGCAGAGTCCGACGAGGCAATCCCACGCTATATGGATGATGGGCAAGCAGAAAGAGTCAAGGAGGACACCCAGAACAGCGGACCCGTCTCCTACATGCCCCACCGAGCGGTGGTTCGTGCGGAGTCAGCGATAACGAAGCTTCGAGTCGTCTTCGATGCCTCAGCTCACGGACCAAACACTGGATCCCTGAACGACCACCTTGAAACGGGCCTGAAGATGAAAACGGAACTCCTGCCAGAGAACTTCGGAAGCTACACGAGGATGCTGTGGGTCACGGCTTGGGCCCTGCGCTTCGTCTAAAATTGTCGACCACCGAGAGGGACAACGGAGCTCTCCTTGTCGGCAGCGGAAATTCGAGACGCAGAGCACTTGTGGATCAGACATGCCCAGCATAAATGCTTTGACGCCGAGATTTGTGCTCTGTCTCGAAGTCAAGACATCTCGGCGAGATCAAAGATAATGGATATGCAACCTTTCATTGACGAAGCTGGCTTTATGCGGATCCGTGGCCGACTGCAGCGTGCCTTACTTCCAGAGGGGGCGAGGCATCCTATTATTCCACCGAAAGATCATCACCTGAGCAAGCTGGTTGCCCCCTCGGCCCATCAGTGCACCTTGCATGGAGGCGTTCAAGCAATGATGACGGAGTTACTACAGAAGTTTTGGCTACCCAGCGCCCGGAGGACGATGAAGGCGGTGATCAGAAAGTGCCGAGTATGCCGATGCTTTTCTGCACAGCCAGCCTGTGCACTAGTCGCACCACCACCGCAGAACAGAGTCCACGAGGGCCACACCTTCCAAGTCGTAGGAGTCGATTTTGCGGGTCCTTTGTTTGTCAAGACCAACGGTGACGACGTAAATTCTTACACTGCCCTTTTCACTTGCCCAACCACTCGAGCTGTACCCCAAGAGCTGGTCTCTTCCATAGCCACGACACCCTTTCTTCTGGCCCTTCGGCGTTTTGTGGCTCGTAGAGGAATCCAGAGCACAATTTACAATGATAAAGCTCTTAAGTTCAAGATGGCTGTGAGAAACTTGGGTACTCTGTGGGAAATAATGCACAGTCCAGTGTCGCAGGATTACTGCAGCGCTCCAATAATCACGTGGAAGTTCATCGTGAAGAGAGCGGCATGGTGGAAACGACTGGTGCCTTCGGTAAAGGTCTGCCTCCGAAAGATACTTGGACGAGATTGCGTATCGTTCGAGGAGCTGACGACTATCTTGATTGATGTTGAGGCTACAGTAAACTCGCGGCCCTTGGCATACCCTCAAGCAGATGCTGGCGAGCCAGCAGTCTTGACGCCAGCACAATTTCTCATCGGGAGAAGACTGACCACACTGCCCGAGGTCGAGCCGCCCAGGTGTCGTCTAAGCAAACTCGTTTCCGGCGCTGGAAGTAGCGGCAGCGCGTCGTGGACCAATTCTGGAGACGTGGGGAACAAGATCTCTAAGAGCATCGCTCAGCACATCTCGCCCGACCCGCTGGCAGCTGCGAAAGTTGGGGACGTGGTTTGCAGCGCGATGACCGCACCACAGGTCACCTGTGGAGAACCGTCCGCGTCACCGAGGTCTTTCTCTGTAGAGACAGGCATGTGCGAGCATGCGCCATCAGGTTGCCCTCAGGTACATCCACACGAAGACTGATGCAGCTGCTCTACCCACTGGAGACCTGGTGATCAAATGAGCGGCTTGCTCATTTGGAGGGGGGGGGGGTGTTGAAAATTAAGATTAAAACGATCCTTCCTCGCACGCGGGCATGGGGGCGGTTCGAGAGAAAAAGGAAGAAGTTGAAGTAAATCGTTCACCAGAGCTGGGTCGTTCTGTTCCTTTCCCCTACGAGCGCTCTCAAGGCACAACACCCCAATTTCGATAAAAAAAACGGTTCAGAGTATACTTTTAGGTATTTATTGGTACGTATCAAAAACACTGAAGGCGACCGACCGTACTGGCTCTCGATACTGGGGTCGTCCTAAATTCGTGGTAGCCTTAGGTTCGGGCAAATACGGTAAATAATCCGTCTCTAACGGTGTTACCCGCCGCTTCGCCCCGTCAATGCCGCGGGAGGGGTCGCCGTTACAACCGTCATCGTGACTGCCGTGCTTGGGGTCGGCGGGAGGGTTACCTGGGCGACGGAGAGCACCTCCTTGAGGCGCCCCTTGACCTTGTCCTCCACGGCCGTGAGCAGGGAGGCCCGGATGTGCTCCTGGGTGATGGTGCCCGTGCTCGTGGGGAGTCCCACCGTGGCCGGCTGCGTCACCGGGGAAGCCTGCAGGGGGGGGGGGGCACGGGCGGCCATCGGAGAAACCTTCGCGGTTCTGTATTTTTTTAGTTTCTCCACGATGGACGGTGGTGCTAACGAATGTGTGAGGCGGCGGCGGCGTTCCTAAAGTTGCTCGTAAAGTGAGCCCCAAAGATTGGCGTCTCGGCGAAGCTAGCCGGATTTTTCGTCAAACATGTACTTTGGTGGTTGGTTTTGCCACGTGAACGCCGTAGGCGTGGCTTTGTTTCTCCGAAAAATGAAAACCCTCTAAACTGAAAAAGGAGACTTAATTGAGCAAAACGCACTACTTCGTACCATGAAAATGTAGCTCACGGAGCGGCATATTTCGATAGTCGAACGGGAATACTTGTTAAATAGAAATTTGTTGCAATGGTCTACAGCCGCCGACAATTAAAAAGAGCGGGGCATCGCGAGCATATTATTATTGCTACCAATAAGACTGCAGCATTAGCCCATAAGAACACCAAAGGATGAAGCGAGGACATTGTGAGCCACCATCTGCCATTTCAAAGCCGTTGGGAAGTATTTGAAGCGTGCGGCGAATGCTCCTAGACCAAGCGCATAGACCACGGCCGGAATGACATAGACGTCCAGCGTGGCGGTCAACCTTAGTTTATAATTATTGTCGGCTTACCCGAGCACGGCGCCATACAAAACATATGGGGCCACGGTCGGCGCTAACTTTTTTACGCGAGACCCAGAAATTGAGAACACAGATCCCCTCTATGCACGAGCGAAAAGCGCCACAATCATCTCGATCGGAGTGCATCCACTCGATCCACCAGCGAACGAAGAGCTAGCTAATTATAAGAGAAAGTACTTATCACATACAATATGTTTTCATATACTGGCACCGGTGAACGTCGTACCATAGTAATTTCATAACTGTCAAACACAAAAAAAAACTTCTTAGGGCAGATATACGAAAAACACGGCGGTATGTCGCCGCCATTGCCGCTCGCAACTGCAGGACACACGACTGAATTCGAGCTCCGAGCAACCCCTGCGGGTCGAACGACGGAAAACATATTCGGAGCAACGCCGGACGTGGGTAGGTTTTGACTGTTAAGGTGCCAAATCTTGACTCCGGAGCTAAATGGAGAAACACAGCAGCGAGAAGGCGCAGAAGCGGCAAAGACGCTGCGGGAGCATTAGAAGAGGTCAAAGCAGGCAGTTCTTCACTATGCGACGCGGACGCTGTCGCCGGTGGCACTGCCAACCAGCTGCCAAGGTGGAGTGCTGTGCCCCCCACAAGGGTTGCATGCTCCCAATAGTCAACACGTTGCAATTGCTGGGGCCCTTTGGTTACTCCAATAAACTGTCATTTCTGTAAAAGAGGTTACCGCATTTGCACGATTCTAACGCACACTTTTTTTCGACAAAATCGGTGTCCAAAACTACATGCGCAAACAATCGAAACCAAAAACCGAAACACAGGAAAAATGCAATACAGTCAAACCTCGATGTAACGAAGTCGGTAAAATTCGGAATTTACTTCGTCACATTGAAATTTCGCTACATAGAATTTCGAGGCTAACGTTAAAGAAAGTTTCCACAAATGTGTCTCGGGTGAACAAAACGCACCGAGGACGCCTCTATTTCGGTTGAAAGTAGTCCATTACCTTTTTCTGAGCCACTCTTGGCATTATTATTGGCATCACACGACGTTCGCATAGCCAGACGGCCTGCATTGTGTCTTCGTCTTGCTGTGGGATCGCGAACCGCCTCAAGACATTCATTGCGTCCACCACTTTACGGTTACTGGGCACATCGCAGGTGTCTTGCCCATCGGGCTCTTTGTCGTCCCAGTCTTGCGAGTTCCATTGAACATCGCTAGCTATCGCCTCGTCGGTCACCTCCTCCGTCGCAATGACAGCAGAGTCAGCATATAGAAAGTCGTCTTAATCGACGTTGTCAGGGGCGGCTCTATCGCCTTCGAGGCTCCATCGCCCAGGACAACGAGAAACGCACGCTTTTAGTTAGGCCTCGAAACAAACTACTCAGCGCGAACGAAGCCGACGGACGAAACGGCGGTGGCTCTAGTGTCCTCTAGTAGCCGTTCTGTACACCACACTCGCCAGATTCGGCCCGTTTCACCCTTTGCGCTTTATCGGGGGTCCATTTCAGCGCATATGCTTCCCAAAATCTCCTTTGGGACTCAAAAGTTTGTGACTAATTGTCCATGAAATTTCGTTATATCGAAATTTCGGCAAACGGGACTTCGTTACATAGAGGTCAAAAATACATGGCGTGCCTACACTTGCGGTTAGAAAAAGTTATGTACCTCGTTACATCGGGGGTTTCGTTACATAGAAGTTTGTTACATCGAGGTTTGACTGTACTCGGTATAAGGTGGCAAGCCTTGTCCCCATCGTAACCGTTTGTTTACATTCGCCATTTTGGTATCCGTATTACGCACATTCTCTCGCCTTTACGGACTCGTCTCTGCCGTTTTAAGATGGAAAAACGAAAAAATTCCACTAGGAGGCTTTATTTAAACGAAATGCCGTCACGCTGGCGGGAAGAGATAACAACGGAGTAGTACTGCGTGGCCTCGTAATCTCAGCAACCCGACGAGCTCACAAAGTGGTGTTTAGAAGATAACCCTCCCAGAGGCGACGGTCGCGCACATATACATGCGCAAGAAGCGCGGCAGTTAAAATGCTTTAGACGAAAGCAAGTATTACCTCTGCGGAGAGTAAAGAACCATTGTCAAACTCTGACAACGGCAACTAGTGCACAACATTTACTTTTGTGTTGGCGCGCGTTTCATAAAATCTGTTCTATGAGGTGTATGTTCAATCTTCATTATTTTACCTGCGTGGTAGAATCGGCAGCAATTTACTTTTTGAATATCTGGAAGCTAAATCTGCGTGCTCGTGAGAATTGGGGGTGCGTTAGAATCGTGCAAACAAAGTATAAAGGCGTCCGACTGTATTAAGAGGCCTACGAAGGTTCCTTACTAATATAACACCCGCGGTTTTTACGTCGTAAAAGAGGCATGGATGAAGAGACGATACTGACCGTGCTTGCGGGAGGGTAGGGGTAGCCAGAACCCGAGCCGGGAGTCGGATACAGCGGGTAAGATGCCGTGCTGCCCGTGGGATATGGCGGGTAGGCCGGCGTGGGGGCCACGGCTGTGGCCGCGGGCGTGTTTGTCGTCGACGGCAGGGGGGTTGCTGCAATGGGAGGTCGCACGAGCCAACGGGAAGGTTCAATACTTGCGCCACACTCAAAAAAGTACCCGAGTTGCCGGGTGCCGGGTAAAATGGCGACCGGGTGGAGTACTAGATATTTGAGTCTGCAAAGTATTTGAGCAGAGCACGCAAAAGGTTGACTCGTTTCTTTCGCGGTGCTCATGTTGCAACGTTTTCTATGCTTCAGTCGAGCAAGTAGAAAATGAGCGAATCGGGACCGTCCTATCCAAAAAAAAGCCTCATTTATGCGCGTATCAGCCGTCTCTGGAAACTGTGTCCGAGAGCTTGCCCTTTTCCACGGGGCAGTGCTTCACAAACTGTGGGTCGCGAGCGGCTCGAGAACTTGAAAAAAATGCAAACTTGGCTCTTCTGTGGTGGCGGCGGTGAAAACAAAGTATGGGTCACAACTCAACATTGACCTGGGGCCGAGACTGAAAGTGTCCAAACCCAGTTCTTGTTTTGAGAAACTGCACTTTAACAACAAACAACTTCAGCTCACTTCAGTACCTTAGGCATTAGGAACAGTCACAGCTGCTGACATTCACGTTTTTCTTTTTGCAGTGTTTTTTAGCTTGGCTCATTCACACTTTCCAGGCACAACCTAGAAATCGCAAGTTTTTCGAAAAAAAAACACGTTTTTGAAAATTACTTTTATCATCATCTATAACTCATAAAGAATGCTCTCACAAACTTTTATTCTCGTGCGTGAAGTATTTACTCCGGAATAAATTATTTTCAATACGTCGGCGGCCACGCGCGCTGGCCAGAGACGCAAGCACACCCGTGCGTTTGCCGATTTCAAAGCGCGCTAGCCGCTCGTTGGGTAGGCGTAGCGTGGCGTGGGACCCCTCGTTGGAAAGAGCAGTTCTTTCTCTTTTGTTTACACCCCAGCTTGTTGTTCAACGCCGTGCGTTCAGGTGAGAGAACCCCCGCAAAAACATCCTTCGGAAAGAGCTATGAAACGCTGTACGCGCTACTATTGGGCAGCTCGATGCATTCGGAGCTCAGATTTGCTCGGACAAGCCACGTGACTAAAAAGAAACTCGCTCGCCCGCGTGATCGCCTGCCGAGTTGAGTGGTTTCGTTTCCTACCTGCGTAGCGCGCCCTTGCTCACTTTACGGTTTTCGAGTTTATCGATACGATGCCGGCAGTGAATCGCAGGAAGTGGTTTACGTTTGGTGCTTGGAAGCGTAAGCGTGTAAAACCGAGAAGCATTGAAGGAGGTCGACCTCGCAAAACCGCTGCACCGCCGTCCCAGAGTCGCTCGGAGTCGTCAAAACCAGCGTTGGAACAATCGCCGTCTTCAAGCACGTCACCGTCTCCTGGCCCATCGCCGCCTCAAGAGTTGGACTGCGTGGGACAATCGAGGCTTCTGTTGCCGCTTCCCACTCCTGACACCCCAAAGGAAGATGAGCTGACCGCGATTGAGCGCAAGATGGAAATGCTACGACGGGACCAGTGCTCCGGAGAGCCGCTAGGCCTAGATGACAGCCGTGACAGTGGCGAACTCGAAGGCTACCGCTTGCTCCAAGTTTCTTGTGTCAAGGCTTTGGTGGGAGCTCTACTGTGCCCAGAGTGTGCCGGGTCTTGCCTGGAGCTAAAGGAAATTGGCAAAGGTGCGCTCCTCAGCTTTATCGTCGTGCGCCCGTCGTGTGGAGAGGCGGCGAGTGCACCGCACTCGTCAAACATCGGCGACACTCGCCAGAATGAACTTGCCGCGCATATTGGACTAGCCGCGCGCGACTGCAGCACTGGTTTCACCAAGTTGTCAAACCTTTTTTCCGGCATGAACGTACCTTCCACCGATGCGCCTGAAGTCTTCCCAGAAGATAGCATCAAAAGTGCACGACGCAGCTACGAAGGCCGCCAGCAAAGTGATGCAGAGCGCGGCGCAGTCCGTACGTAAAGCAGAGAAGTCCGGAGACGACAAACTTTTGGACGTGTGCATTTCATAAGACGGGACTTGGCATAAACGTGGCCACACCTCCCACTTTGGTGTTGGCGTGGCAGTGGAACTGAACAGCGGCCTGGTGATAGATTACAGTGTACAGAGCAACTACTGCCAGGTGTGCGCTCAAGGTCCAAAGCCAGGGTCTCAGGAATATGAAGAATGGTTTGGAAGCCACAGTCCTGACTGTCGAAAGAATTTCCAGGGGTCTGCTCATGCCAAGGAAGTGGAAGCTGCTTTAGTCATTTTTGGGCGTTCTGTGGAGCGACACAGCATGCAGTATACCACAGTACTCTGCGACGGTGACAGCAAAGCGTTTTCAAAGGTTGCTAGCCTTGGTCTATATGACAAGGAAGTGAAGAAAGAGGACTGTATCAACCACGTTGCAAAGCGTATGTATGCTGGCCTGGATGCTCTGAAGAAGGCAAAGAAAGGCCTTGGTAGAAAGGGCAAGCTGACGAATGTGAAAATGAAGCAGCTGATAAACTACTATACGCCTGCGCCCTGAAGGACGATTCCCCAGATGTCCCAGCGATGCAGCGGGGAGTGTTTGCCACACTCCTGCACTCTTACTCGACAGACGACGAGCCACGACACACAGCTTGCCCCACTGGAAGAGACTCCTGGTGCCACTTCAACAGGAGCAAGGCACTCGAGGCTGCAGGAGAGCCACCTGCGTCCAGGCCCCACAAGCCAGCCTTTTCCAGGGAGTTAGCCAAGGGGCTGGTGCCCGTCTACAATCGTCTGTCGCATGGTGATTTGCTCGAGCGCTGTTCGAGGATGAAAACTCAAAATGCAAATGAGTCGTTCAATGCTCTAGTGTGGAAGAGGTGCCCCAAGGTGGAATTTGCCTCCCTCAAGACCGTCGAGTCAGCCGTGGCCCTGGCAGTCGTCGAATATAATCTGGGACCTCGAGGCTTTGAGCATGCCCTTTCCGAGATGGGAATCAAGCCAGGGAGCCATAACACCGTGCATGCTGCGAAGGCCATCCAAAAGAAGACCGGAAAGGCCCAAACAAAGGAACTGGAGTCATCCAAAGCAGTCGCACAAGCGGAGAAAGATGGAAGCCGTGGCTAAGGCGCAGAAGGATCGTGAAGAGGAAGGACTGACCTGTGGTCCTGGAGCGTTTTAGATGATATAGTAAGCCCTGTTTTCAGCCGAGCACTGTTTGAACTTCAAACACATTTTTCTCAGTTTGCCATTTTGAACACTTCTCCATTTTTGAAAATCTATCATCTTTTAGAGTTTGGACTGAGACTCCTGAGTGTTGTTTTTCTGGAGTGAAATTTACTGGAGAATTTAGTAAGGTACTTTGTTTTCAATAATTTTCAGTTGTTCACCAAGAAAAAGTTGATGTTAAAAAAGTCATACGAGAGAAAAATGAAGCTATTTTTAAACTTCCTGTTTTCATGCTGAGGCTTGCTATATTAAATATTGCTACATACCTTACTTTGTTCATCACTTATTGATCATTACATATATGCAAAAAAAGTTGTAATTTTTCTTTTTTTTTAAATGACATTTTTTTCATTGGTGCTGCATCAGTCTTCTTTTTTATGACAAATTGCACCGTAACTTGGCCCAAAATCTTCCTTGCTGGTTGAAATTTTGCATGCCCTCCCAAGTTTGCATAACTAACATATGATAGAAGTTTCATTGCAATTGGCAAAGAATTTAAAAGGAGACCCCTGTAGGCTGTGCCTCCCCTTAACCCTCAAATAAAATTGTTGCAACAATTTTCTCTTTAAAGGGGCCCACCAACAATTTTTGACTGGTTTGAAGTTCGCGCTGAAACGGAGCTCCATGAAAGCAGGAACACCGAGGGAAAAAAATATTACAGAAATTCGCAATATTTTGTGAGTTATTAGCAAATGAAATATTGCAGAAAACAACTTTAAATAAGCAAAACATTGCGCTTCATGACGTAAAATGAAACAGTTTAGCGATTGAAGCAAAGCGGTTGGCCAATTGGACGCGAGCTTGGTTGATAGCCCGTCGGCCCGGTCGGCCATTAGGCCTCGCTGCAACCATCGTAGCTTTGGAATCGGGTTGCCATCATCGATGAATTTACCGGGCTTATCGGATTTTGAGCGCCGAATTCTTAAAAAGGAGTGCGGAGCTGGGCGTCGCGCCGTACGAGGGCACACCACGCAAGCGTCGCGACGAGTCCGCTTCGACAGCCGCGGAAGCCTCGTCTCCCGCAACTCCGCCACCGGAGCCACCTCGGCGAGTAGGAGGTACTCCGCCGCTGGGAGGCGCGCATGAGCGACGAGGCGCTGTTTTCGCCCTTTTTGAACTTTAATTTGCAACTTTGTTAGCTCTATAAAAAC
This sequence comes from Ixodes persulcatus, assembly GCA_013358835.2. Classification (NCBI taxonomy): domain Eukaryota; kingdom Metazoa; phylum Arthropoda; class Arachnida; order Ixodida; family Ixodidae; genus Ixodes; species Ixodes persulcatus. The sequence goes on from JABSTQ010009502.1 coordinate 159,067, forward strand.
GACTTTTTAGAGAAATAATGACGGTTAACGTGTGATATACTTTATTCCGCTTCAAAATTTCCGGGACGGCTCTCGCCAATCACGAAACCCAGTGCATGTGACGTATAGTGAAAGGGAGCGCCGTAATGCGCGCGCATTCGGCACCTCGCGGCGCCACCGTCGGAGGAGGTGTTTCCGAGTTGTCAAATTAAAATATGATGCGCTAATATTTTTAAACTCTTTCGTTGTCCACTGGGTTTCCGGGACCACTAGCGTGGAGAAACCGCAAAAAAAAGTAGACGCTCAAATACTGTTGGAGGGCCCCTTTAAGGGGCACTGACACGTCAAAATCATATTTTTTTTTTATTATCCGAAACGATTGAAAACGATGCCGGGACATTACCCTCAAAATTCGAAACTTGAAAATTCAGTATTTGTGAATTAAAAAAACAATTTCCACATGCCGAATTTGAAGTTCCTGCGCGATCCGCGCCAGTGCAGTGAGTCAAATTTTGCGGTCTCCTGCGACTCAACTTTTTTTCAGACCTCCGCTCCACGCTATGAAGCAAAGCGGCGTTGCCACGGCGACCCCAAGCGAGGAGGAGGTGATATCACGCCGGCGCGGGAAAAAACCGGTTTCTTCCCCGACTCGCCGACGAGCGCCGCCAAGTTTTCCGAGGGAGGGTACAAATCTAGGAAGCAACATCACACCGAACTCTGATTTCTGGTATTTCAAAAAGAGGGGCCGTAGTGCGTTCGCAATTGCGTTAAAAAACATGTTTTACGATTGCCGTTATTAAATGTTATAGAAATGTCACCTACAAAGCTTCTAAATTTCTTGATTTTTGACGTCACCGATCAAAAGAAGCGAGGAGGTGAGCGCGGGAAATTTAAACAGCAAAAATAAAAAGGCGCGCGTGCGCGCGGGAAAATTTTTTTTCGCAATGCGTTTTTTTTTTTGCGTGTCTATGACTACAACTTGCATCGTTTTAGACAATAAAAAAAAAAACGACCTTGGGTTGTCAGTGCCCCTTAAAACACTAAAATTGAAAAGCTTTGGGCACTGCACTAAGCTGGGGGGCACGACACAATATTTTACGTTTTTGGTGGATTGCGGGGTAGCAAATTTCGGGAAGCACTGCCACACAAGTCTCCAGAACACACAATGAATATAATCACGCAGTGCCTAGCCGATGTTGTTCAAGTTCATTATTTTTTTTAGACCATTCCCCTTCCCGTAACGAAGGGCGGAAAAAAGCAAGATGAGAGTAACTTAAAAAGCAAACACAAGTTACTTGCAAAAAGCATTTAAGTTAGAGTACTACTAAATACTGACCCTTGAAGGTACCAAGCTACTGCTGAAAGTAGTTAAGGGAGAGAAACTTGACGAGAGTATTTCAGTTATGTACAAGCCTGGAAGATTCTATAGTGAAGCAACAGAAGGCAATAAAAAATAGCAAGTTCCAAAAAGCTTTGACTGTTCTTTTTTTTCTTTTTTTTTTCAAGCAAATGCTCGCACGCTATTATCAGGCGGCACGACCCCGTGCCTCTTCTAGTGTCGTATGACCTTGAGGGTAAATAAATCAATCGACACTCCGCCGCAACTTTATAGCTCTACATTTCTTTTGGTGCTTCCTGTACGCCCAAGATCCCTTTTTATTCGCCATTGATCTGAGATTTCCTGCGAACAAGAGAAGCTAAAAAGGTTCATTGTGCTCTAACCCGGTGGTTCTCAAATGGGAGTCTCTGAAGGCACTTTTAGGGTGCACAAGGCCCTCGATCGTCAATCCAGCCGAGCAATAAAACTATTTTTTTTAGTAGGTGATGGCTGACCCACAAAGCTGAATAGACAAAACCCTGCATGCCCAGTGCGAAGGGATGATCATTTCAGGCAGGTTTGCAGAGAGTATTCGTTTACCTTTTTGTCACTGTAATTGCCCATTACTTCCTCCCCTCCCTCCAGTGGATGGGGTCCCCGGAACATGAAAATTACTGCTCTAACCCTTTGCAGTAATTTGTCGGGTCATGCACAACAACCTATCGGAAGTTACGTGAAATGCCTACCAAATCAAAGATGCAGACCCTACCTGGTCGGCGTTTAATTAAAAAGAAAGCTTAATAGTGCAGCCAGAGGAAAACTGCAGTTTTTCTAAGGCACCTTCGCAATATAAGTGACATCCTCAGTTGGTTCTGCCAAGAGTTACTGAATGTTCCCCCAGAGTACTGAAACTCCTAAGCTCCGCTTCAGAGCCGAGTCGCAGCGCTGCAGTTGCGATCCCCAACACGGCGCTGCCCTGTGCGGTCGAAACAAAGCGCATACGGCATTGTGTTCGTTCTTGTGTGAGCTCTTTCATCCACGTTCCTGGCCTGTGGCGACGCTGGTTTGTTTTTATTCAAGTTCTTTCCTTCGTTCCGAGCGGTGCGCAACTGGCTCCTCGCTGTTTCGTCTCTCTCTCGCCTCGAAACAGATTGGAGTCAAGTGTTAGGCTTAGCGTCTGAGGCGTAGAGTTTGGAACGCAGCACCAGCGCAATCGGAGCGAGCAAATGAGCCGGCAATCTTCTTTGGCGAACCAGGTTAGCGGCTACTTGATATAAAACAATCTAGAGAAAATGAACGCACCTTCTGTTCGGTCCAACTCATCGATGCCCAGATCTGCTACCCGTGCGTACGTAGCCGTGGTAATGCAGAAACGTTTTATATATGTTTTTTGTTCTTTTGGGCCCGTCTCCAAAATGGCTGACTGACAACTTTCACCACGAGTTAAACCAGCCAATCAGAACTGGATTCTGCGGGGATTGACATCCGGTAACCGGACTGCACAAAAATTCGATACTCTGGGAACATTCAGTGACTCTAGTTCTGCCTTTTTAGCCCATGGAGTTGTTCCAATGGCAAATTCGGGTTTCACATCACAAAAAAATATTTTCCTTCTTAACTCTTTCCGTACCACGCCTGGCAAAATCTACCGCACGTGACTGACGACTTGTGAGCCCCGTTGCAAAGCCTCCGACGCATTTCTGGACAAGTTACGGCATCTAGGGGTTAAAATAGACACTAGTTTTCGATTCTGTATAGTTCTTCTTTCTCCTACGACATGGCGATTTATCGTAACCAAAAATGCAGCCGAAAAAGAGCGCTCCGCGCTGTGAACATTGTGTCTTCATTGCGCGGTGCACCTCCCGGAAGCGTTTAAAGTCTAACGATGTAAGAGCGTCTGCGGTCCATTTCGTTGCCGATACTAGCACGAGGGAGTTGGGAGATGATGTCAGATTTTAGTTCTGACAGCGATGATTCGTCAAATAAGCCCGGAACATCAAAAACTGTTCGTCGGTAAGATTTGTTTTGGTTCTGATGTTATTTGCTGGCCTTGTGTGAAAATCTGGGCAGTTTGTACTTGTTGTCAATGCATCTCGTGGTTAGATTAGACACTCTAGATTCAATTTCTGTATAGCTTTTTTGCCCGCAAGATGATGATTTAACTTAATGCGGAGGGCAAGTTCATCTGCTTCTTGCACAGACGCAGACAACGTTGCGAGCAGTCGACGTTGCAAAGGAGCAGACGACGCTCAGATAGGGGGTCGCGATCAGCCAATCAGGGCTCGGCGTTCTGACGTCACCGCTACTTCCTTTCTCATGCGCAGAAGACGAAAATGAGCCCACTTGCGAGGCGTATAAAATGCGCAGCCGAGGAAAAGCGCAATTCGCATGGCGCGCCTCTTCGGAAGCGGTTACTCCATGGCACTCACAGTAGGGTGACCACCCCATGGGACCTGATGCACTGGTCGGGTAAGGTGGCATGGGCCCTGCTGCAGATGAGTAGGGAGGGTTGGCCGCAGGTCCCAGCATGTGCATGAACGCTGCAAGGGCGTGGAAACCACACTAGGAATTACTTAAACGGCACAAACGAGCAAGGACAGACAAAAAGCAGTGTTGAGTAAAGTACTCGAAGTAAGGTACAAAATAAATGAGAGGTGATGTACTTCAAGTAAAGTAGTAAGTACACCGGGTGCAATGTATACTTGATATGAAGTGCTATAAATATAATGTACTTTCAAGGCTAAGTACAAGTACATTTTAACACAATCCTTCATGATGCCCTTTCATTCCCCTATACAGAGTTTTTTTTTTAAAAACTGGTACGCATTCCCCCAGGAGTGATTGGGGGTGCGTCAGTTATTTACAGAAATGGTGGCGAATATTGGATAAAGGCAGGTGGCTTCAGAGCTGACAAAGCATCATTTTGTCATACAAATTTAATGAGACCGAATTTGGGAAACATACTTCGAAGTCGAGAGTTGTACTTTCCTTAGAAAGCACGCGAAACAAACACTTCAAGTAAAGTACAAGTACATACCTAGAGAATGTACTTCAAGTACAAGTATTCTAAACCTCCTCAAAGTATTAGTTTAAAAGCAATGTACTTAAAGTGCTTCCCAAAACTGACAAAAAGGTACCATATGACAAGGATTGGTGCCGAGTGCAGGTACTATAAGAAATCACACTTGCCCTCAGCACCTTCCACCCACGAAGGTGAGTGGAAGGTGCTGCCCTGTCAGACGGACCTCGTTAGCTCCTAATTAAAGAAACACTAAACTCCCTCCAAATTCTTTTTTAAAACGATAGCTTTAAGGGTGACACTTTGCAAAGACGTTGGTGTTGGCATTTGTTTTCTGTCGTCGCAGCGGAGATGGAAAAATCCTTCTTCTCTTCCCTCGTGGCACGAGGAGACAGAAGTCCGGTGTTTCCATTGGCCATGCTGTGCGAAGGGGAAAGAGGAAAGCCCCGACGACGGCGCGTAGCAGAGGCGCTTGCACGGCGACGCCGGGATCCCTGGGTGCGCGAATGTGCTACAGCTATCGCTTTCACTTCTTCGTACATTGTGGGCGAAAAAGGCGCCCCTTTTTCTTTTTCAACTTTGCGGATGTACCCATTCGAGGCACGCGACAAACTTGGGCGTTATCGAAAATAGGAAGCTCGCGCAGCAGGCGTGACGACCGTAGCACCTCGTGCCGTCCTCATCCTGGCAGTGACCATATCAAGGTGTTAAGCAGTCGTTGAGATGTCGTAATAACATTTTTAGTTTCAGTTTCAACTGTCCGTAGTCAGCCCCAAACTAATTAACGTTAGTGGCGAGTGGCATGTAGTCGACCGTACGACATAGCCTTTAGCGGGAAGGTCATTTGGTGGACCATCGGAGCATCGTCTGACAGGGGTGTAAAGGCTCGTCCTTCCTGGTGATCGCCTACGACGAGAAAACACACTGGCCTTATCTATCCAACACTTGCGTTTTGCGTATATTTTTTTCCATTTCTTGCGCATCGTTTTTTCTCCGTGGCTCGGAAATCTTTAAACAATGTTGTACTTTCTCATCGATAGGACGTGCATTCGATCCCACAAATAGTGCCAAACCTTCACTTTAGTTCAACGCAGTTTCGGGGCTACCTCATTAGGGAGCGTTTTCTCATCGTGAGGCGGCATGATGCTGCAGAGCGGACTCAGTTGCAACCAAACACCGGTGTTTGGTTGCACCCTTAAGGGGCCTTGCATCTTCCAACTCGTTTGGATTCAGCAGGATGCCTCCTCTGATTACGGCTCCCTCCCACTGTAGCATTCGACTGTGTTTAACTACGCCAAAAGTATATGAGATACGAGGATATGACCCCTGCCTATTCGCCTAAACATGGAAGCTGCAAAAGTAGGTCCCCAGCTCAAAGGTTGCGCTAAAGTTCGCGTTTAAAAAAAAAAAAAAAAAGTGTTTTATTTAAATTTTTTTTAATTCATATTTATTCGGAAAAACTTTCAACACCCAGAATTGTGACGTTTAGAAAATGGAGTGAAATAAAAAGGAAGTTCGCATTCGTTTTGAGGGAGCTAGACCAGCTTTTAATATGGGACGGTTTATCGTCGACATTCATTCGCGACGATGCGTCGGTGTTCCTCTTTTCCTGGGTCACACGATTAGCCATTCTGAGTATGTTTATGCGCCAGACACTGTTCATGTTTCAAGTTCAAACTAAACCATTTTGATCTCCTACAGGGAGGAGGAGGCGGTGTTTCACACTTACAATTGGCTTTCTGCAATTTCTGACGTGCTTGTCCGTGGATATGGGAACCGGGCGGACCTAATTCGAGCACCGACCGGGGCGCCCCCAGCGGCAAACAAGTCCGTTTCATCGGAGAGCTTGTGCCAGTTGCTGCGGTGGTCGTGCCTTGCAGCGGCAACAGCGGGTTAGCGCCGTAATTTCCGAGATGGCTATTCCGCCCCAAAAAAGCCGCAACAATCGCTGCGTGGTTTGTTGCAACAGTACGTACAAGAACGCACATGGCACAATGTTTTTCGGCTTCCCTTCGAAGCTGCACGTGGCGGAGCGCCGCGCGACCCGGGTGCGACTTGCGTGTCGATGCAAGTAAGTGGCGTTCCCACCTTGCAGTTCGCGTTTTGCTTTAAGCTGATGACGAATAAAACGATTAGCTTTTTCTAGCGACGGTGGAACAACATGGACACCTAGAGCAAACTAAAATATGCAGCAAATACTTCACCGGGAACGAGCAGCGGAACAAGGTCGCCCACCCAAGCTACAACCCGCCCTTGGATGTTTCCATCGGCCAGGAAGAGAGTAGCGCTGGGAATCGCGGATTGACGCGAAAACAATCGCCCGGTTGTTGTAAAGATGATTGAGAAAGCAATAAACGTAGATCATTAGGGCAGTCCACTCAACGCCAACTAAGAAAACTCTTTGATGTACTTACGCGAAGCTTCATATTTTTTGCAGGCGCACTCAATTTCGTCTGCGGAGTACAGCGCACCGCAACATCCACTTGTCCGTCGAAACAGACCTCCTTCACGTCGTACACGTGGCCAGATCCGTGAAGAAGTTTTCTCTTCATCATACTGGCACCACAAAAGAAGCTTTCTGGATTCGTAACCATCTTAAATCCTGTCGTATAAACGACGGGGACACTGTCCGCTGTGCTGTTTGTCGCCATTGCTTCCCGATGATTCTGCGCCGGCTGCCGCTAGGTGGCAGTAAACAATAGGCTCGCCCGCTTCCTATGACATATTGTCACTCAAAAGCTCGGAGAATAAAAAATACAGTAGAATCTCAGTAAACGAAATCGCTTAAACGGAATTGTCGCTTAAACGAAACAACTATCTCGGAGTTGTTCGGTTTTGTATTCATGCAATGTAAAAATATTCCCGTTAATTGGAACTCAAATTCTTGCGCCTCCTGGTAAACGGAACTGAAAATGAAACTATGTCGCCGAGAGATATTTTTTGGTGTCACAGGAAAGAAAAAGAACTCTGAATAATAAAGCAGTATGAAAAATGTTTTAGGGGCGAAGCTCCTCAGGGGCTAGCCATGTCCGTCCGCCGTCCGCCGTAGGCCCGGCGTCGGGTGCTCGTGCTTCTGCTCGTGAGATCATGTGCTCACGAGCACGTGAGCACATGCTCACGTGCTCGTGTAGGGCAAAAAAAAAAAAAAAAAAATTGGAAAAAAAGATGAAAAAAGTTATGAAAAAAGAAAAAGAAGAAAAAAAAGAGTAGGGGGTTCCGAGATGCCATCCCATCTGTCTGCTTAAAAAAAGAAAAAGAAGAAAACCACACATTCTCCTACTGACATGAATGAAAAGGCTCAAAGAAAAAGAAAAAAAAGAGTAGGGGGTTCTGAGATACCATCCCATCTGTCTGCTTAAAAAAAATTGACCGCATCTCCACGTGGTGAATGATGTTGCTTGGGGCGAAGCTCTGGTGGTGCTTGTCTGCGTAGACGCTGAGCCGCAGCATGCCGAGCCTTTTCATTCATGTCAGTAGGAGAATGTGTGGTTTTCTTCTTTTTCTTTTTTTAAGCAGACAGATGGGATGGCATCTCAGAACCCCCCTACTCTTTTTTTCTTCTTTTTCTTTGAGCCTTTTCATTCATGTCAGTAGGAGAATGTGTGGTTTTCTTCTTTTTCTTGTTTTAAGCAGACAGATGGGATGGCATCTCGGAACCCCCTACTCTTTTTTTTCTTTTTCTTTTTTCATAAATTTTTTCCTCTTTTGTTTTCCAATTTTTTTTTTTGCCCTACACGAGCACGTGAGCATGTGCTCACGTGCTCGTGAGCACGTGATCTCACGAGCAGAAGCACGAGCACCCGACGCCGGGCCTACGGCGGACGGCGGACGGCGGACGGACATGGCTAGCCCCTAAGGAGCTTCGCCCCTAAAAAAAAGAAGAAAACCACACATTCTCCTACTGACATGAATGAAAAGGCTCGGCATGCTGCGGCTCGGCGTCTACGCAGACAAGCACCACCAGAGCTTCGCCCCAAGCAACATCATTCACCACGTGGAGATGCGGTCAATTTTTAATATTTATTAGCTTTATTTCCCAAAATTAGCACGTACGCATGTTTTTTCTTTTCTCCATTTTTACGCATATGTGGCTGTGTTGGGTAGGCTTGGCTCAACAAGGCATACGCTGGCATCTTAGGCCTAGTGTCCTAGTTTCTGCGATGGCAGCACTGAAGCGACAACACCGTGCGCTCACGTTAGAAAAAAGGTCCAAGCCATTAACGATTTCGATAGCGGTTTCTTCACGAAAACGGCGCTTGCAACGAAGTATGCCATTCCCAAAAGTAGCCTGACAGGGATTCTTTACGGCAAGGAAAAGCCGTCGGGTGCGTACAGCAGTTTGCAATTCGGACCAAAGAGGATGCATCTGCAACTCCCCAAACACGACGAGCTTGAAAAGTGCTTGGCGTTGTGGATAAGAAGAGCCCGGAGTGAGAACCTTCCCGTCAGCGGACCCATAATTCGTGCAAAAGCGGAGGAATTCGTTCTTCAACTCTGGATCGAGGACCTCTTGTGCAGCGAGGGGTGGTTGACCAGATTAAGAACGAAACGGTATCGTTTTTCGTGCCGTATCGGGGGAACGTGCAGCTGCCAACACCACTGGGTGCAAGAACTGACAGGCACGGCGGCCTCCGGAGATTTTACGCCGCTCTTTTTCAAACTCCTGCCATTGAAGTCGCTCTCCTTAGGGAAATGAAAAACATGAATATTGCCACGCACGTTGGCGAGCAAGCGCGTGCATGGCCGAGTGGTTACCGCGCTTGACTGTCGCGCGGAAGGTGTAGGTTCGATTCCGGTCAGCGGACCATACTTTTATTTACTCTTTCAACTTGGCCTTCTCGTAAGTTCGAGAACATTCTCGTCTGATCTAGTTCCAAATGTTCTACGCACCGAAAGTTCTACGCCGAAAGATCCAGAAACCCACGAGGCTACATAAGGGACTCCGCAAGGCGAGCGGAGTCAGTTTCGCCCCAGCGCTCGATCCTGCGGTTTTGCGGACATCGACGCCCGCGACGCTCTGCTGTCATCATTTTTCCTTTTTATTTCTTGGCACAAGTTCGCCCCCATTAAACGTTTTAAGTTTCCCCAGTTATTCTTTGTTTCACCTTGTCATTCGTGACAATATTGGATCAACTTTTTTACATGGTTTGTGTGAATATACAAAAACAAATTTGGTGTTTTTGTCATTATTTTGCCTTCTACATTCGCTAGCTGGTGTTACAAAATGTGCACTTGTGGAAACAGCATTTAAAGGGACAATGAAGGCAATTTCGGGTATTTTTTTGACGATTGAACTGGGTTCCAGGCCCGTCTCAGGCCACGTTGCCCAAATTTCAGCCGAAACCGGCGCTTGTGTGCCGCGCAAATCAATGAAACAGTCGCGGTAATAATCGTACCGGGATCGACTGGGGTGACGCCCCGAGAGTGGCGGGAGAAGCCAGGAGAAGCGGAGCTCACGTGACCGATGCGGGGCCAAGAAGCGCGACGTCACAAAAGACGCGTCAGTGATTGGTCGAAACGAGTGACGTGCCCTCGGTCACGTTTTGGTTCGCAGTTCTTAGGAATACTGTTCTAATTTCCGCTTGAATAACCAGGAAAAGTATAAATCGAACCGGAGATGATTACTAAACCGTAAATAAAACAGCATACTTATTTTTTTTCTTTGCTACGCTGGACGCGAAACGGGCAACGAGCAACTATGGGCAAACGAAAAAAATAATAAAGAACGCAGTGCGGAGCACGCTGGAGACGTCGATGTCGTGTTTACTTTGGAAACATGGTACTCGAAGGATTCTGCAAAGTGGTAGTCATGCCAAATTTGTGCGCCGCAGATGGCTGTTCAAACGGTCGACTGAGGACCAGTAATCGTTCTTGTTCTTTGACGACGAAATGAGTGGACGTCCGACTTTGGTGAAAACCAAAAATGGTGCTGTTTATTTTCTCCTTCTTGGGGAGCGTCCCCCGCGGAGGAACCGGTTCCAGGGTCGCTGCCGCTTTCCCCTCGGCATTTCCACCGCGTCCCTGTCGGACAGGGACAGGGCCTGTCCTTTGGCAACGCGCCGCTCTCGTCTCGCCCGTGCGAATGTTGCTCACAGCTTTGCTGCTCGGAGCCAGCGGGCCGCTCGTTGCCGGCTGGGCGGTCACCGTCGGCCTCGGATGATAGCGAAGAACGCCACGCACATACTCTCGTTCCGTTGGTGTTAGGTCACTGAACGGAAGCCCGAACAGAACTCGCTTGCGAGAGTGGCATTGTCGTCCATGTTGACAGATCCGACGAAACAGTCGCGCTACCGCGGCGCTATAACCCACCGCGGTAACCAGTCTCGATCTCCTAAATGCTACCGATACCGACTATTCACTTATGACGTCACTTCCTACGTCACCTCCGTTTTCGGAGGCCCAGAAACGAGAATGGAGACAGTTCAGTTTCGGTTTCTTCAGTTCTTTTGTAGGCACAAAAATATGCGTCACAAATGTCTACAAAAAATTGGGCAGTATGCCAGGTTCCCAAGAAGCCTAAAAACACAATTTAAAAAATTTAAATAAAATCGCCTTCATTGTCCCTTTAAGCTGGCAATTAACATTTTTAGTGTACTCTCACTAAATGAAACTGAAACTCCATACCCTCAGTAAATGAAACTCCCGATAAATGAAACAGATTTTCCTAGTCTCTTCAGGTTCCCTTTATTGGGATTGCACTGTTAAACACAATCGAGCCCCAGTAAGTGCCTACTTTTCTATAACTAGAAATTGAATAGAAATAAACTGAAACGCTGAATTGAGAATAAAAATAAACTCTGAAAAACCGGGAATCCTGGCTGAAAAGGAGCAAGTTAACTAAAACGCATTTCTTCGTGCATGAGAAAGAGAGGTACAAAAAAGCTCGAGGTGCACCTAAGCACTTCTTATGAGTTGTGAATGCGAAAGCATGCAACCCACTCGTCCGCGCCCTTTGTCGTCTGCTTGTCCGCTCTTTTTGTCGTCTGCTGCGTACTAGCGCGCGTGCGCTTCGGGATCTCGGAGGCCATGTGTGATGGTAAGAAGTATGGACTCGGGATTCTGACACGGTGGATGTGAGGAAAAATATATTGTTTGAAAAGAATCGGAATAATAATGTTATTGTAACCACAAAAAATATATACACAAAGTCAAGTCTGGGGTGTTCTGCTCACTCGCCGCCGCACTTCTGGTGTTGTCGGAACCTCGGATGCCCTAGGCGTTTTCCGGATGGCGAGGGTTCGATGTTCGGTGCCGGCGGTGGTTCCCCGGCAAGCCTGGCTGGTGCCCCCAAGGGCCTCAGACGTCCGTCCGGGACATTACTTGGCTGCTGGGGCCCACGGCGTTGAGCTGTGTTCGTTCCTTCTGTGTCCAACCTTGAAACCGCACTGCACGAGCTTGCCTGAGCAGTCACATCTGCGATGTTGTCTTCCTTTTCTTCTATGTCCCGTTCACATCATCACACCATGGTGCAGCAGCCAATGGAAGCCCCGACGACGCGCGCCAGCCAATGGAAACCGAAGGCGAATCGCTACTATTGGGATCGCGGCGGAAACTAGGAGCCGTTTTCGCGCCTCGAACTGATGATGTCAGCTCGCTCCATGAGACAGTATATGCTTTCGCATTAAAAGTATGAAGTCTTTCCATGCACGGGGGAATAGGTGGAAAAAGGTGAGAGTGTGTGACCACACGACTGAACAAGCCCCACCCCAGCAGACACTATCCTCTTCGGTGAAGAGCGAACGACATCGCAGCAGTGATCTCTTCGGTCAATGTAGTGCGTCTGGTAGTTTGAAAAAAACAGCGTACCTTTCGAGCCATTTTGTCTCCCCCTTCTCGAAAGCCAAGCCCTTGCTTGTAAAGAACCAGTGGATTTCCGAAAGACGTAGAAAATGCGAGGCAGCCATTGCTACGACTAGCACATGATCCCGGAGTTCGGCGCCCCGACCAACTTGATTGCTCCGATTGGAGGACAGTGAGTAGACACAAAGTCCTTTGTGTCTACCCGCTATGTCCTTCAATTAGAACTTGGTGCCGTGATGTCACTGCACCCTCTGAACGGGGAGCAGCCAAATTTGCTTGCCGCTATCTCTCTTTTCGTTGTGGCGCGTCTGGCGGTTGTTAATCTACAAACACGATGTACCTAACTATTCAACTCCCCTTTTTCAAAAACTGAGTCCTCGTTTTGGTGGATTTTTGAACACCACACAAAAGGCAAGGCAGCCATTGCCACGACTAGCAGACGATACCGGAGCTCGGCACTTCGACCAACTTGCAAGCTTTGAATGGAGGATAGAGTGAGTAGACAGAAAGGCCTTCGTGTCTAGCCACCATGTCCTCCAATCAGAATTTGGCGCCGCGTCATCGCCGCGCATTTGTGCAAGGAGCAGACGAACTCGCTCGCGGCACGAGCTTACGATCATTCCGTGAAACGCAGTTACGGTCCGATACCCGGAGCCCGTCTCAAACCGGCGTTTACCGCATATTAAAATATGGCCCCTCGACTTCCGCCCGACAAAGCCACGGAAGCGTCGCGCAGTTGCGTGCCATAATCCTGGCAGCGTCGCGAGTCGTCCTCTAAGTCGACGGTCCACGGAAGCTTTAACGGCCGGTAGTTGGGATGCCACCACCACGACGACGCCGGCCTTTGCTCATACTTTTCCCCTCAAACTTCTACAACCAACCGCCAGGACCGCGGCACCTGCCGCTACGACACACCGGCACCCGCGACGCTGTCCGTCGCCACTTCGGGGCCAGATTCGACGCACAGGCAGTATAGGACCCCAGACGCACCCCAGACGCTATAGTTGCAACGAGGACCACTCACAGGATCCCCCAGCGGCCGGCCTGGTTGGGTAGGGGGCGCCGCCCGCGGCCGAGAAGCCCGAGCTGCTGTCCTCCTGGGGCTTGGAGAAGACCGGCGGGGTCTCCCCAAACACGATGATCATCACCTGGATCAGCCCCAGCAGGTCCGACGAGTTCTGCAAAAGAGCATGCAAGGTTCATCGGGTCCTCCCCGAACCGGGGGCACCGCACCCGCACCACCTACGCGGCCGTATGCTCTCGAAGAAGTCAGAGAGTTCGCTTTCCCGGAAATCGGAGGTGGCCAATCACTACAGACGATACGAAAATCTCGACGAATAACGAAGCTTAGAATACGAATATATTCATTATCAAGATGTCAGGGAGGAGTTTCGGTTGTCCTGCCTCCAGCACGAGCATCCTAGCTTCGCACAATTTGCATTCGCACAATTTGCATTCGAGCGCGATTGAGCGTGTTACGAGAGCTCGCGACCACTTACAACGATAGCAATAAATATTTAAAGTGGTTGCGCGGGATTTTAGCTCGTAAGGTAGGTAGAAGCAGTTGGCGAGCGAGAGCAAACGGCAGTCAGTGGGAGAAAACGGTTTTCGTCAGAATGTCCCGTCTCTGGATAAACCTCCTCATTGTCGCCGACAAAGTTGTCGGACTGGAGGGGCGCTTTAAACGGACACTGACACCCCCCAAAAAATGTTTTTAAATTTTTGCAGGCGATTTAATATGGTCTCGGAAGACTACCCAATTAATATTTTACTACAGAGTCACGTATGTTTTTAATAAAGCCAGAAAACATAACTGCTTGAAACCGAAACCGAAACCTCCGCACGGAGGTCGAAGAAATATAGAGGATGAGAGAGAGCCGGAAGTCAAGTAATTACACCCAACCTAGCACTTTTTTTTTTTTTTTTTCCAGTGCGCAGCAGACGAAATGCATTGCGGTAACCGTTTGTCGTGCGATTCCTTTGCAGTTATGTTTGTTCCACTCGCTGTTCTGTACTTCAAGATGAGTGGTTTTGTACATTGAAGAGTTGGAAATGAGTAGCGAGTGCCCGTGGTGAATTTCCATGATTGGCTCCAAAAAAATACCCCCAAGATGTTGCGTGAAGAGCTGCCTCACATGTCCTACATCTGAAAGTGTCATTGTGCGGCCGAGTCTGCACAAGTTTCCGAAAGATCAACGGGATCAGGACCAATGGCTGGCTGCAATTCCTGTAGAACAGTTACGAGAACCTCGGAAAGCGGACGCTACCCGAATCATGTGCTCCTTGCATTTTGTGGAAAGTGACTACGTTGAGTTTGCAGCCGTCAAAAAGGGAATCCCATACCATTTAGTTCAGTGACGTATCGTCCACAACATTTGTTTTTTTCCGTGATAATTGTAAAAATATGATATGAAAATATTGCGAAATGTTTAACAAAAGAAAAAAAAAGTATGCCCACAGTAGGGATTGAACCTGGGCCCGCTGCATGTGAAGCGGACATCTTTCCAATGAGCTACTGGGGGAACTCTTCGTAGTAATGCAGCCGGTCTACTGTAGGTCAGAAAGTTTGCTGCCGATTTCTCTTCAGTAAAGGCACTCCCGGCTTGAAGTTGGGCAGCACCACGCATTGGCCACATTCGCACCTATAGTCCGTTGCAACCTAAGAACGAAGGGCGAGGGAAAGACGGGCCGGGGAGGAGGAGCAGACGGAACGCTAAAGAGAGAAGGAGGTTTCCCCCTCTCTTCTCCAGCGTTCCGTCTGCTCCCTCCTCCCCGGCCCGTCTTACCCTCGCCCTTCGTTCTTAGGTTGCAACGGACTATAATAGAGAAATCGTATGGTTGCATATTCAACTAGAAGTACGCACCTCGTGCTTGACGTTTGCACGAGCGATGTCATCAGCCACGAGAAGGGGCAACGGCTCGGTGACGTCTTCGTGCAAATTGGCTTGGTGGTCGGGCATGTCGTACGGGACGAATACCAATTCTTCTGATCGGTCCAAAATTTCTCTTTCGAAAGACGACAGATTTGCCGGTACCGCAAACGACAGTTCTGAAGTAGAGGTCCCACGTCCATTGTGCGCTGCCATCGCCATCCAGCCGGCGAGACCCACGATACGCGATACGACTCTATGTTGAGAATTCCGCAGTGAACGCACAGAATGCTTCCGGTTCTCTGTGCAACTTTTTTTTCAATCAACGTATTTGCAGCTTTTTGGAAGCCACAAAAAATAGGCTTCATATTTTTTTCTATTTTTAATATTGAGTGTTTTCTTTCAATGACCCACGACTATGATTAAATTTGGCGGTTGTGTCTAGACCTTAGAAAACGGCCCGTAACCACAAAGAAGAGAGTGAGCGTGACTCAAACCGGCCTGTTCTCGATCGGCGGTTTTCGGGCGGAAAGAAACCGAATTTCGAGCCGTAAATTCCGTTCTGGATAGTTGGGCTCTCATATGTCACATACAACTAAAAACCTCGGCGAGCATAAATACCCTGTCAGTGCCCCTTTAAAACGGGCCAGAGAGGACACGCTCGCGCCATCTGTCGTATAGCCCCGGGACCACTCCCCCTCTGCATACACACGGTTATTTTTCCTAATCATCCTTCTTTCACCGTGGGACGGAAATACTTCTGACAGTGTTACGAGCGACAATTTCTCAGAGACGTAGATATGATGCCGCAAATTCTGCAAAACCTATAGTCCAGTTATATGCAGATTGGAAGTGTTTCCAGGGCAGACAGCACGAGTGTGTTCTCTATAGTCCTTGATAGGCTAATAATGCGGTACAAGCTCCTTACAGCGTTGGTGTAGAGTTTTTGAAAAGTTCAATGTATACCAGCTTGCTTGCACACTTACTTTCGGTAGAAGCTCCACTTCCAGCATGCACTCTTTGTATTCCACCGGGCTTTGGATGCGCGACCGACGAAGCGTCATCAAAGGCAGAAAGCTCGTGCCAAAGGTGGAGCGTCTGCTTAAATTGTGACCTATCACCGACTATAGCCCGTCTAGATTTGAGGGGGTTTCCAGCTGATTGGGGTTACATAGGGTCCTTGCTTGAGACCATGATGCAATGCTACTTCCGGTTTGCAAATCTCGCCAAACCCCCCGGATTCCATGTTAGAGGCATTTGTCGCTGTTGTGCTATGTTTTATGCACTTTGGGGCCGTGTTCACGCTGTAGTTTGTCCTATCATTCGAGGCTTAAAATGGTCAGTTGTGCCGTATTTAATTGTTCCAACCGGAAAAGTCAGCAACAAAATGGAGATACGGTCACCAGCATTGTTTTTTTTCTTTCGAATTCTGGCAATTGTTAGGATTCAGCAGAGGGCAACGCTCGAGCAATTGGTTTACCGGTGTAATGAATGGCTCCGATAGATACGCCGGCATAACCTCGACAGAAAAGCTTCGAGCAAACTAGGGATTTGTGGACTGCACTTCGTGTCAAGTGAGGAACCTCTCTGCGACTGTCTAGGACAGGTAAAGCGGACGAAATTACTTGCGCGGCAGCTCCCGTCTTCATCTGTGTAGCCAGTCAAGAAGCTGGAGGACCGGCTACAGTGCTGACAAGTTTTGCACAATATCCCCCGACGATATCATGTATAGGTAGCGGCACCCATTTCCTTGTCAGTCACCGCAAACGATTAGCAGATGACGCATTCTTTGCAGTCCGACGGCACTTCACGCATGCATTCCAGTGTCGTCCGAGGATGTTAAACAAAAGACACGCTTATTCTGACCCGTGTTCCGTCGGCTACTCGCCACCAATTTGTTTTATCATGGAACGCGAGCGAGGCAAACACCTGGGCTCTACGGCTCTATTGCTGCCGAAATAAGGTGCCAAATGCCTCCAACATGACGCCGAGGCACCGACGGCAGACGACAATGTTGGTTTCGATTTCGAGGCTAACCAGAAGTGACGTCGGGTGCAAGAAGTGTCCATCACCTGCCAGCATCTCTAAACTTAGCTCGGGCACAGCCAAGCTTCATCACCCGCCATCTGCCTCGCCGCGTGGGAACGCACGCACGCATGCTAGCCACCGGAGTGTCCGAGCAACGTCTGTCATTAAATCTAGAATGCTCTCTGCGGTTCGAGTTGCTCCCTCTCCAAAACCTAGGCTCTCCGGCCTTCTCCCGTCGTAAGCGGTTCCGAGCCGTCCGACGGAACACGGGTCAGAATAAGCGTGACTTTTGTTTAACATCCTCGGACGACACTGGAATGCATGCGTGAAGTGCCGTCGGACGGCAAAGAATGCGTCATCTGTAAGCGGTTGCGAGACGTTGTGGCGCGGTTGACGGCGCTCGAGTGCACGAACTGGCCCTCATGCTTGCGGTCGAGGATGCCACGTGCACACTCACGGGGTTCCACTCGTGCAGGTAGGGCAGGAAGACGCGCCCTGTCTGGTCGACGTGCCGGGAGACCTTGATCTGCATGTAGGCGGTGGGCTTCACGTAGCACATGGGCGAGTTGTACGGGTGAGTGTCCAGCAGCCACACGCACACCGGGATGTTGTACACGTTGCCTGCACATGCACATCGAGCTCTACTTTTCTATCTCAAGGAACTCCCATCGCGCTAGATCAATAGCCAAGCAACCCAGCAGTGCAGAAGCCTACGGTCCTTGTAAACAGTAATACACTTTAATATTGCCATGCATCGACGGATGGCTCGTATCTTAAAAAATGGTGCTTAACTGGGCAACACTTTACTCGGGGACAGGAACGACAGGGAAATTCGAGAGCTGGGAGGAACCCTTGAGGGCACTCTGGGAAACCCCTGGGTTCCCCAGAGTGCCCTCGAGGGTGCCCTGTAATAGACTCCCCCGCAGTAGAGGCCATGCCTCTAGTGCAAGCTTTCCAAATAAAGTTAAGGTAATAAAACTAGACAAAAACGTCTGCCATCGTCCCATGTATTTCTAGTTCCCCAGAAAGGCGGGGCACAAAGGCAGACAACAGTGGTCCTGGCGATTAATACAACCTCTACGCCGCCTCCCCATCCCACCCTCCTAGGCCCCCAGGTTGTGTCCAACACACCCAGAATTTCGTATGCAAAGTACACAAACCTACAGTAGACACCTCCCCCGGTACCGCAATATAAAGTTTTAACAGCCCCGAGATCGAAAATTCCGGGTAAACCCTAGCTATCGATGGTTATGCGAGAGATGTCTATCAATGGTGCAACCGATAGTCTTTTAATAGTGCACTATCATTTTTTTTTAGTTTTTTTTTTTTTTACTATCGATGGTTAGGTCTGGTTTTCACTACCGACAGTCTTTCCTCTCTGCGGCACGCATTTCGGAGTAAGTCGGGACGCAAGCAGGGAACGTCGAGACCGCCAACGACCCGCACCACACGGTGTGAAGGCAGGGAGAAGTGTGGCACCTTTGTATGACACAGGGATGGTGCCGTCCAAGCAGAAGAGCTCCTTCTTGGTGCCGTCGTTGAAAACTGGAACGACACAAGCGCCACTCCTTCACAGTCTGACTAAACTTGTCTCTATTTGCTTATGGGATGAGCCAGCCATCACGGTTGCCCACAGTCGAGGCCGACTCCCACATCTGCGTTGGAGTGCCGTCCACTGCGTCGCAACTGAGAGAGCGCGCCCACACACTGGCGCCGTCTGTCGAGCAGTCCGGGAACACTTCCGACCTGGGTATAACTAGACTCAAGGTTTTGCAGTACCTGCAAGATAAAATCTATGCACTATCCTTGGGTTGCTGGTAACAATGTCAGAAATATGCGCGGATGGGAAACGTGTGCCAGTGCAACACCGCAGATGGCGCCAGTGGTGTGTTCCCTCGTTGCAAGCAGTCGCAAATGGTTGCAATGCAGTCCGCCACAATCTAACGTGAATGCGTGGACCAGCTCTCACTGTCCACCAAAACATCAATTCATGCACCGGTGCGAGTTACCTACTGCAAGACCTTGCACCGCTGCAATGCCTTGCAACAAATGCCTCGCACCGCCGATTAAAAAGAAAACGGACGTCATACCTCCGAATGACTTAAAGGGGCAGTGTAACCGTTTTTCTACTTTGCACAAATACTGCTTAGGATATATGCCTGGCGTTTATGACCTACGAAACAAGCGTTTGTTTTTCTTCCTACGCAATAAGAGTTACGGGAAAAATGAAAGAAAAACGAGCCGCGTTCCCCCCCTCAACTCGCAGCTGGAACGAGCACCACGTGATCCGGAGTCGATTATATGTCGTCAATGTTTATCGTAGCCGCGCTGGGGGTTGGCAAAGCGTAAACGCGCGCCAAGTTACAGACGTTGTTAGAGTTTGGATAATGTGGTCGTCGCGGCGATTGGACACGAGTTACCACCCAAAAGCTCATCAAGCTATCGATTATCGCGAGCCCAGATCGAGTGCTTGCCTTTTTATTTTCTTTATCCTTTCTGATACGCAGGTTTGGTCACAAAAAAGGACGATGGGGGGACTTTTCTTAACGACTAGCCTATACTTCGTTACAAGCTCAAGTCCAGAAGCAGCCGACGCTATGAGTGCGAGCATGCAGCCCTGAAAAGTGCTTGCACCGCACGAGCGTGCGTGCTTGACAGGGACACTGAAAGCCACGAGCTCGCACCTATAACATCCTTGTCCGACTAATTTTAGCAGAAAAATTAAGAAAAAAGAAAAAGGATGCTTCCTGCATTGACCATCGGGTCTGTAGTCAGCATGAGTAGCAGTGGCAAGCGAGCAGCCATGCTGTGAAATTTGTGAGCTATTTATGCTGGGCAAAAATAGAGCGGGCCTCGGCGGGCCCGTAAAAATTAGCGCCGGGCCGGCCCGGCTGTCAGAAATGGACAGCGAGTTGCGGGGACTCAGGCCCTAAAAACAAACGGGTCGAGCTAGGCCGGGCTCCTTAAAGGGGCAGTGCAATGATTTTAATGTTGAAATAACTGGCAGTTTGCATTTTTTATATTGTTTATGCAAGCCCAAGTAACAAAAAACGCGTCACCTTTCCCCGAAAAACTGCTATTCTGCTGCGTAATCGCAAAGCAAAAAACAAATTATTTGCCGATCTGCAGCCGCCTGTCGGGGTTACGGGAACTAAAATGACGGCGTCTCTGGGGGTACGCAGAAGTCAACAAATCCTGCACTTCTCCGCTGCTACACTCGCCGTCAGCCCCGTGGCGAACCGCCCTCTGTGTCGATCGCTCGCCGCGACCTTCGAAGAGGCTAATCCTTTAAAAGTCGTCAATCGCGGAGGAAGCGGCTGGTCTCTGAAAAGAGGACCCAAGGGGAAACTACGTGAACCCCCAGAGTACGTCACTCGAAAGTCGACGTGGAGAGTAGAGAGGCACTTTGACCTTCGATTTGTTTCATTTTTTTAAATAAGAACTAGCGCTCCCAAGAAAATACGGCTTTCTGCTTTTCGTTCCATAGGTGACGCAGATTAATTTCCGCAGTTAATTGGCCAAAGTCTGAAAATTGTTGCACAGCCCCTTTAACATTGGCCCGTGCAGACCCCACAGCACAGCACCAATTAGCCTAATCCAGACACAATCCATAAAACTGTAAAGGCTCACTATCGCCTCAACGCCGTAGGAGAGGGAGCGTCTGCTCTCAAATACAACATTTGACATCACAATGATTCCAGCGCTGCCACTGCTCGTTGTTGCCACCAGAGCGGCAGCCAGTGACTTCAAAATTCACTTTCTTGCAAGAAAATGCACATTTTGATTAGACATTTCGTAGACATACTCAAAGGCGAATATTTAGTGCATGGTAAAAATTTTATAAAAATTGATGACCATCAATATTTTGCCACCCTTTGAATCTGTTTTACGATTCAAAGGGATGGAGCCATGCCTCGAAATTTCACGAGGTAAAACCAACTACTAAAATACGGCTATAATAAAACTTCGGAGCTCGCTACCCGCAAGCACAAATTTTTTGGCTCATTTTAAAGATGTCAAGGATCAAAGTCACCCTAATACCAAGCAATCCAGAAACGAACGAATTCTGCAAAAAAACGTGGAGAGTGATCAGCCTGTCTGAGCAATGCATGATCAGGGATGGAACTGGGCAAAGCATCTTTGGAGCAATCTTCGGAGCAGAAAAAACTACAGTTTGGAGCAGGCTGGAAGCAGCAAAAACCAGGTCTTGGAGCAAGTCGGGAGCAGCATATAGAGGCTGAGTGTCACCTGCTTTTCAAAACTAAAGAAAGTATGGCATGCAGGTAACTTCGTGCGAACTTAACGGTAGTTTTAATAAACTTCTTAGTTGCAAATTTTTTTCACAACATTACGTGCAAATTATACGAAACATACGAAGCAAAACTGCACATGACATTGCGACACATGATGAAACCGGCTTGCAGAGAGGTAAATATAAACAGGTACAAATAGCGTACAAAAAAGGGCTTTAATTTTTCAGCGACTAGAAAAAGATCATCAATGTCCTTGCACAGAGCGCGACACTGTCAGCGCGAACAAGCGATCGCCGGTTTTTCTTGTTTTTCTCTTTGAAACCAAGGGATGTCATCCAAGTTAATATTGCTACAGAAAGAGCTCATTTAGTTCTAGAATGTAAGCGATAAAATTTCGTGCTCGCTTATACTATTTTGAAGTAAAATGCGAAAATGCGCCCATGTCGTGTTCGCGCTAACAGTGTCGCGATGTGTACATATAAATCTATTCAGACTTGATTTTGCTGCTCACGGATACACTTCCCTTTTTCGAGATTCTGAGTCAATTTCGCATTAGCCTCTGCTAACAGCATTTGTCCAGACTCAATCTTCTCCATCTCCTTTTTTTTTCAGACCCGACTCAATCAATGACTGCGCATGCTCAAGCATAGTCCGCAAACAGATGATGCTCTGTTCAAGTTGTCACTCTTCTTCCTGAAGACGAGCTCTCTTTGTACTCACTTCCCCCGCATCACTGTTCTTTTTCTTCTGCCTCTCGTCGTCTTGCTTTTCGACCTCTAGCCTTTCTGTGTAAACTTTATGAAACTTTGCAGCAGGTCTACTGTCAAAGGTACTTTCGTGACATCACTGCCAAATCGCTTCAAAGCTCAATCACGATCTGGCAGCTAGCATATCGCTCCGTCATACGCCTCACTGCTCGCTCGCCTTTGTTCCCAAGCTTTGTGCGCAGGGCCGCGGCACACGTTTGCTCCACTAGTCACATCTTCAGATGAAATGACTCCAGGACTTCAGAAAAGCATGGTGAGCATGCAGCAACGGCAGCTAACGTTGGGGGCAGCAACCTTCAGATACAGAATTTTGGATTCGGATCCGCTGGCCTCCCATTCTAAGCCGAAAGTTTGGGTGTGAATGATTCCAACAGAAACTGCGAGATGGCTCATTTCTACGAGACTCGTTTAAAATTGCAGTTTGGGTGCACCTTGCTGCAATTTTGTTCTTATTTATACTTTTGTATCAGTGTGGCGCATGAAAAGCCATTAGGCGCACAGTGGCGCAATTGGCGCAGCAGCTCCATCCCTGCATGCTGCATACAACCAAAGCTGAGAGATGAATGTGGATTAAAAGATCAAGAAGCCAAAAGACCCACCGAACTGCGAAGACATCGGGGACAGGTTCCGGTAGTGCTGCAGCGCATTTGAGACATCTTTCTTGGCCTGATCTGGGTAGTGGTACTGCGGGAAAAGCAACAAAGCCTCATGCACATTACATTCAAAAATACACACATTCGTCTGTCTATTTCTAGTGTTCAAAAAAATTATTTCGTCAAACCCTTTTTTCAGAGCGCAGCTCTTAGGCGCCCGTTTCTGGGTTGAGCGCCGTCGGCGTAACCGCGCGTTACAGTATGGGACATTTTCCATAATGACGTCCCGTGTGACGGCACGAGGTTAATATTTTCCGGCTAAATTTGGGGAAAAATATTTCCGCTAAATGTAGCGAAAAATTTCCCCGCCAAATTTAGCGAAAAAATTTCCCACCATATTTAGTGTGAAAGTTTTACCCTCATGATGTCACATGTGACGCCACTCAACCCGGGAAAATTTTTCCGCTAGATTTAGCGAGAAATTTTCCCGCTAGAGTAGCATCAAGTGTGACTTCATGTGATGTCACGAGGGTAAAATTTCCCGCCAAACTGAGCGGGAAAATTTTACCCTAGTGACGTCACACGTGACGACGTCATGTGATATTTAGCAGAAAATCTTTTTCACTAAATTTGGCGGGGAAATTGACATCACGTGACCTCAACACCAATTTAGTTTCCTCGCTAAATTCAGCAGGGAAATGTTGGCAAAGTTTCGCTAAATTTAGCGGGAAATGTAGCGAAAATGTTCCGCTAAATGGGAGGAGGAGAGGGTAACGGAGGGGGGGACGGGCATACCCTCCCCTCCTCAAGAGCTGCGCTTTAATTCGGCATTACAGAGAATTGTAAACGTCTTTCATTTTTCAGTTTCAAATTTTTGACATGCTTCCAGACTGCATGTCGAACTTGTAAGGTCGAGCATGTTGGTGAATGATCACACCTGAATAAGAGAGATATGTGAAAGGACAAAACAGATGAGGCAGCTTTCATCTGTTCTGCCCCTTCATGTATCGCTTCCTTCACGCATTCAGAGGTGGACCACTCTGCAACCTCGGTTTCATGCCAGGAAGACAATTCTCTTGGCGTCATTAAAGTCACTGAATCCTGAAAAGTGGCGACAAGGTCCCAGTATGGTCGCCACTTAGGTCCATAGAATGAGCAGTTTCTCCTTCACCTCTTTCCAGTCTTGGTCAGTCAATCCAAATTCGCGGTGACAGGTTGCTTTACAAAGGCATTTCTTGCATGCCGAGATTTTGATAACCTCACGTCGGCGAAACAAGCACACATTTTTGCGCCGCCACCACATGCAGCGTCGGTGCTTGACGGCATTGAACAATAATGTTCCTCACATGAATATACACAAAGAGCAATATCGTTGTACGAGACACGTGGAGAAAAGCCAGATTGATAACAGAATTGCATACACAGTGCCAAAGACGCTTTTAGTGGCGAGGAAGACTTTCAGTATGATGACGCACCCCCGCAGCCCTGGCGAGGCTTGTTCAGAACGGCCCTTTCGAAGCTACAAAGATTCACAAGGACCGAAATGGCGATTGCCAAGGCAACAGACATTGTTCAGCCAATCCCCTTGGAACCTTTTTGGGCATCTGTATATCAGTGCCTGTTTATATACTGCTCACAGGCGGGGAAGACAATGGCACTACTTTCCTATGATCCAGTGACTTTAGGCATAATTACGGGCCTTCAAAAGGCAATAGGTCCCGAAATTTCCGCCAAAGTTTGGCATGGGGTAGAAAGCTGCTGCCAGGTGCTCCACTGTCGATGAGGGGCCATCCTACTTTTGCCACTCCAACCTATGAAAACCACAATTATGAGCAGTAAAAAAGAAAAAAAAATTCTCGTGCATTCACATTTTGTTGCACCTCTAATTTATCGCTGTATGTATGCAGGAATCTTGTTGTTTTTTTATCTCGAAAGGTAGAACTTATAAATAAGCTTTTTTTGTTTGTTTTGAAACAAAACGATGCTTTCACAAAAGAATAAGAGCCGGGAATATGGGCAGTGCCTCTATTTGATGGCGCTGTATGGGGTGCCGAATTTGGACGGCGATGGTAGTATTAAATTTCAAAACAAGAAAAAAGAACAAAAAATTAAATTTTTTCTCGAATTGTTGTAGATAATAAGGAAGTTTGCGCAGTTGCGCAGACAGAGTCAAAGATGCTTACATTAACGAGAAACACCATCAGTGCAATGATGCGTCACCGCGATTCATGAGTAGCTCAATCAGAGCACTTTCGAAATTCAAGCCCACTTCCTGCCAGAGTCCTGGCGGTGCTGGCTAGAGTTGTGGCTCTCAGCCCCCTCATGAATGCCAGCGCCGCGGTACAGTCCCAAACCAAGCTCTCCCGTAGCGTTACGGAGAAGTTTCGTGACCAGTAGTGAGCTGAACCACTGAACTACTTTGGCGTCACCCCCTCCCAAACAGTGAGGACAGGAGGGCAAGACCTGACCAACAACAACTGGATAACAAGGCCGTAGTGCTGCACCTTAAGACTGGAGACCAAGTGAACAAGAGTCACAGCCAAATGATGACGTAGCATTTCTGTCCGGTCTGTGCCTGTTGCTCAACTCTGGTAGGTGATGCAGATGCAGCACCATGACCTTGTTATGTAGGAGGTGTTGTGTCACACTTTCTGCTCAGGGCAAAAGATATCAAACCTGACAGAGGAGATGACATATGAGAGTCAAAGAAAAAACCAAAAAATGGAAGACGTTTACAATTATCTGTAATGCCGAATTAGACGGCAGCTCTTGAGGAGGGCAGGGTACGGTGGGGAGGGTATGCCCCTCCTCCTTTCCTGCTACCCTCCCATATAGTGGGAATTTTTGCTAAATTTACCGCTAAATTAAGCGAAAATTTCCCCGCCAAAACATAGCGGGGAGATATTCCTGCTAAATTTAGCGGGAAATTTACCAACATTTTCCCGTGACGCCACGAAAGTAAAATTTTTCTGCTAGATCTGGCAGGAAAATTAGTGTGGAAATTTAACCCTCGTGACTAGGGGTGCCGCAAACTTTTTTCGAACCAAAGGTTTGATGATCGAATCAAGCGGTTCGATCATCAAACCCTTGATAGGGAATTCACAAACTTTCCCTATCAAGAAATTCGACGGAAGTTGAATTTTCGAACTTATTACGCTGCAAAATTTGATGCTTGTCGAACTTTCGAACTTGATCGACTAAAAAATCGATGATTTTCGAACTTTCGAATTTCTTGCACTAAAAAGTTCCAAGCTTTTCGAACTTTCGAACTTCCTACGCTAAGAAATTTGATAATTTTCGAACTTATTAATCTAAAGAATTCGAAAATTGTCGAACTTTCGATTCCTGAAAAGTCAAAAGTTTGACGAACTTTGAACTTTTAGGGTAAAAGTTTGAAGTTCGTCGAACCTCGAAAGATCGGCGGGCAGTTTCATTTGGATTCAAGCAGTGAGGTACATTCATAATTTTTTTTTTTTTCGCATTTTTACATGCGGTGCCGCATTCCTTGCAAAAGACAATGCCATTTATTTCAATCATCTGGCATGCTTGGTTTTAAAGAAAGATTCCCGAAGGAGCGAGGAAGGACGATGCGTTTTTGACAATTGTTATTTGTGCCATATTTGAGGCGCGCTATAGCCGAAGCTACTTATGGTAGAGATGTTAAACTTTTTAAGAATGATCTATGTATAGCCTAGGTAAGTGTCATCTCAAGATATGATCATTGTTGTTCAAGACGAGTTTCAAAGAAATATCCAAACATGTAACTACGGGCAGTTATGCCCTAAACTTGGTAATTTTTTTAGTCTAAATTGTTTGAGGTATCACATTTAAATTAACACCACAGACAGTACATATCATTACCATCTGCAGAATACAAAATAATGTATTTATTGTTTTTTTCAGATTCAGCACGTCATAATTTTTTTTTTAAATTTTTTTTTTTTTTATTTTACGTTCCTGGGTACGTGTTTCTTTTAGCCCGTACACATTTTGGTAGGAGAAACTTGTTTTGTAGTTCTGGGCCTCTGAATATGCAAGAATACAACACTTTTTCCGACAGGGTTCTTGATAGTTTTTCTTTTTTCTCTCCAGCTTTTGAATTTTGCATTTATTGTTGTTTATTTATTTATTATTTTTTACAAATGGCACAGTTATTTAGGTCGAAAACACATAGCTTTGAACTTCCGAACCACCGAGGATGTGACGAGTAGTGCCTTCTGACAACGAGTTTCTAACAATGACCGTCTACGCGATCTTTTATGCAGTGAAGAGCGACAGTAGCTATACATATGCATAAATAATTTCAGATTAAAATAAGCTCGACCATGCCCTCTTTCCCCGTATTGTTTTCTTTAACAGTCCGAAATATCTAAGGGGGGGGAGACTGGAATCCCCCCCCCCCCCCCCCTTTTTCCTCTTCCGCACCACTGGTATGGTAGAACGCTCCTCGACCTCAAGTAGTGTCGTCTTCTGTGCTTTTTGCTCGGCGTTTCTTCCGTCCCGGAAAATAAACCTCCAAAGCAATTACAAACTAAAAAATTGTCAAGGTGCAGGCGAGCTAGTGTATGTTGATCATGATGCAAAATCCTGAGACTGGGAATGAAATTCGAAAGAAATAGTGTAAGAAGAAAGAAAAAAGGGAACAGGGCAACGTCTCAAACTCAGCTGAGTTGAGTTTGAGACGTTGACCTGAGCTGAGTTTGAGACGTTGTCCTGTCCCCTTTGTTCTGTCTTCTTACACTTTCTCTTTCAAATTTCATTCCCAGAGCTGAGTTTGAGGCGTTGTCCTGTCCCCTTTTTTCTGTCTTCTTACACTTTTTCTTTCAAATTTTATTCCCAGTGTCAGGATTTTGCATCATGTAAAACTAAACTTACTACATGCCAGCGTCACTCGGGCGGCGTTCGATCGGATTACTATCAGCGTTTAAAGGGGCCCTGCAATCATATTTAAGCGTCTGCCTTTTTTGCGGTTTCCACGTCTCTTGGGGTTCGGGCAAGCCAGCGGGTCCGGAGAGAGTAACTAAATATCAGTGCGTCATATTTTAACCGGACGACGTGGAAACCTCCTCCACCTACGAGGGCGACCCGCGTTGCCGAAAGCGCGCGATATGTGACGTCTTAGGTCCTGACCTTACTACTGGTCAGAGCCGCTAAAAGCTTCTTTTTTAGTCGAGATACAAAATATAAGTGTCGCGAACCGTTTCAGTTATGTATGAAAGTAGTTTTTGTTCAGTATTTTAGATCAGAAAAGAAACAAATGCAGTTTATAAAGTACGGAAACAAGAAATGACCCGTCGACATACCCGCCACCAAGCGGCGGAAAAAACGGCGCATACTAGAAAGAAGTAGTGGGATCAGGCGCCGACACGGAAAGGTCCCGAATGTACGCGGCGGCGCTGCGATCGTATACCGGCCCGAGGATCCGACCGGTTCCGAGCGTTCCGAAGGCCTTCGGCGCGGGCCCTGCTGGCGATTTGGCCATTTGGCGGTATGGCAGCGCGAAGTGGCTCCCGTTCTGAACTGATCTTTACCCCGTGTTTGTCTGTCGTTTGTGGTCATTGAAGTGTTATGCCGAAATAGTCTTTAATCGCGCAGCAAATGCATTGCGAGCCGCCCTGGCCACCCGCTTCATACAGCCTATCCAGAGCATGCTTTAGTGGCGCCCTCTCGAGCCGTCGACACGGAGCGCGGCAGCCATGAGCGCTTGATGAGCTCACTACCCCTCCTCTAGTTCACGGCCACTCAAGCCAGGACCTACGACGTCATGAAGCAGGTTATTTTTTGCTTGTTTTTGTAATTCTAATTTGCCTATAACTTTTAAGATAAAGCGAAATTTGAGAAAAGAAAAGTTTCATTAAGTTACTACGTTCAGTGCGCTCAGGTTCGGTGCAAATTAAAAACCAGTCAAAACGTTGTTGCAGGGCCCCTTTAAGGGGGTAGGGAGGCAGTTCGCCAGATCGCTTCAAGGATTTTCTGGGCCTCAACCACTTGCCTGCCCCTGGCCGTTTTGAACTACATGAGTATCGTTAAACAGTGCGTTCGTGTGATCACTACTTCGTGATGCACGTTAATGACCCCCCCCCCCGGGCTGGCAGACACAGTTACTGATCTATGGTCACACGTCACTCGTCGTCTCGCTTCATTGCCTGACCAACTTCACGCAGTCTAAATATCACACCCAAACTTTTCTAAACCTGATTTCTTGAAAACCAGTGAGGCGTGAAAATTTGAAACTGAAACTGTGGCGGAACATGAAAACCGGACTTCGAACTTTGCGCACTTGGACTTGAAAAAAATTCAAAACCTTCAATTGTTTTTTTTTTTTTTTTGAATTTAGCCTTAAAAGAGAATCGAAACCTTCGAACTTTATGTAGAAAGTAATTCGAAATCTTCGTATTTATCTAACTTTATGTCTATAAGAATTCGAAACGTTAAACTTTTTCGAATTTCAGATCCAAAGAAATTTGAAACGTTCGAATCTCTCGATTTTAAGTTAGGAAAGTTTGAAATGTTCGAATTTCTCGAACCTCAAGTAAAAAAATATTCGAAATAATCGAACCCAAACTTTTAGAAACCGTAAAAGCTTCAAACTTTTCGAATTCAAAATTCCACAGATTTTGAAAGTTGCGAATTGTTCGAATTCGAACCTCCATACTGGTCAAAAATATCGAAGTCTTTCGAATTCGAACCTCAGTTCGGTTCGAAAATATTGAAACCTTTCGAATTCGAACCTAGGGTAATTCGTGGCATCCCTACTCGTGACGTCATTATGGTAAACGTCTCATAAAGCAACGCGCGGTTACGCCGACGACTGGCGACGGCGACTGCCGCTCAAACCAGAAACGGGCACCTAAGAGCTGCACTCTATAATAAAGTGTCCCATAACCGCAGTCCCCAATGGCACCAAGAACGCAGGTAGGACTGTGCCTGGGTAGACAACAGAACTGACTAAGCGAGGGAGCTCGACCAGCTGAAGCGCAATAGTAATGTTGACACCCGTTGCGCCGATTCCCATAAATCGGAAAAGGCTTAACCGAAATTATTTGCATATTCGGTAGAGGTTAACTGCTGATATTAAAAACACTGGATAAGTAGCACAAGGTGGCACCCAAATCAAAGGATTTAGTCATACGCATATCCATTCATCCAGAAAGGGCTCCTGCTCCAGAGCTTCGTGTTCGACGATGTGAAGGTCTTGGCAAGAGTAGTGTCTTGCAAAGAGAAGCATTCAGTCCTGAGCACTGCCATACATAAATGCAGTTTACCCTTCACGGAGATATAAGTAAACCCCAAACTCCAGATTCATTGCCTCGACAGATGTCACGAGTGTAGAACAATATGACGTAAGCGAACAGAACACATAGTGCCCATCTTTTCCCGGTCAAGATAACTGCTTTCATAAGTTCCACGGAAAGTAAAGCTTTCGGTTAGAATCCTGTGCCAAGAGGCAAAACACACGTCCCTTTTTCTGTTCCTTCCTTCAAATTCCTGATGCCAAGCAGTAACTCGAATGCCACATAGAACGGCATGTGGTATAGGGTGTTTTCACTAACGTAATTTTGCCCATTATTTTGTAGTTGTGAGCTGTCTGGTGTGTTCCGAAGGTGAGCATTCCAAGGATTTACATGACCCCTCAAATGCGTAGAGCACAGAAGCTAATACGTCTTACTACGTTGACATCTCCTCAACAGGTTGCGAGGTAATCCTTCAAATTAGTAAATTTGTTTGAAAAAACAAACTAACAACACTAAGAACAAAATGGCGGATTGACGTCATGTGAAAACACCCTATACTTCCTTTGCATTTGCTAACAACAGGCTGGTTGTGTTTACATTTGTGTAATCGGCTGAAGTACACAGCACCCATGCTCCGAACTCATGTCAGAAACAAACCTAGCACAAATCCACTCCATGGTCCTTCCCACTAGTTCGAGCTGAAAATAAATGTAAATCCCACTTAGGAGCCCGGTAAGAATCAGGCGGGTACCGCGGATTTCTCGAGCATTTCAATCCAGAACACAGATTGCTAAAACTGAGAAACATCAAAGGCGCCTTCCTCGAGAGAGTTTGATAGCCGTCGCGGCAAACCAAGGAACACAAAGAGCAGTTTCACCGGACTCGACGGAGATCCTACAAGGTGTGTCAGTCCAACCGACACGAGCCAGATTTGTGTTGCTTTCCTGGCCTCGTATGATCGAAATTGATCAGAAGCCGACGTCAGAAGTAAGCCCGGAAGACTTCAGTTTCGGCGTCATATGTTCATGACGTCGCGTTTAGGTAAGGTTAGGTTTATGACCCTTAATGACGCCTCGAGACAACAATCGGTATGAAGCCTCTAGGTAGCTAAAGTCCAATAAATAGGTGACGGAGAAAGAAAACGAAACGAAGAAAAAAGGAAAGGACGGTTTATCAGCGAGAAAAGGCTCGCCCACGGGGCGATAGTCGCCACACGACTTTTGTCTCAGATTCCTCCGTGAACCCGGGTTCGGACAGTCCGATCTCACCTTGGTCAGGAGCGAGGAGAGATAGTGGTCGAGGGATTGCGGCATTTTAGCTGCAAAGGGGGATGACGCGGGCGATGAGCCAACTTTCCTGGCTCCCTTCGTCAGCCAAGTTCAAGGCGCCGTCCGCTCCGCAAACGCCCGCTCACATATGCCGTTCGCAGCACCGGATCAGCAACACAGAAGCCCGTGCGAGGTTTGAGCAGCACGCAAGTCCGGTCGCTCGAGTGGGTGACTCACGTAGCGCATCAGAAGGCGAGGAAAACATCGGCACAAGGAATAAAACTCTGCGTTCACGCTCCCAAAGCCATGATAACACGCACGATCGCCCGTCAGCTTTGAGAACGAATGGGTAGATTTGATAAAGGAGAAATCTAGACAAATGGATCAATAAAAAAAATTAAATAAACCATTTTAATTGGGCGGTAGCTTGCGGCACCTAGCTTCTGTGTATTCGCCTTGAGATCGAAATGTGTCGCCATTGTGCGGCCAAAATTGGAAACATGCAAACGCGAGCATGGCCTCCGAGATCCCGAAGCGCGCGCGCGAAGGCTTCTCCGGCCGTCCTAGAGCCACTAAATGGAAGCGTAGCTTATTTAGTGACACTAGGCCGTCCCATTCGTCTCGCTCCCCAGCAGAAGTGTGTAATTGCGCTAACTCCGTCGCTCGCCGCGAGGAGGCGCTGTCTGCCCAGTCATAACAGAGGGGCGAGCCCAGCGTGGCAGGTAGAGATCTGCACTGGTACGGGCCAGACTGCGGGCCACGGGCCGGCCCGGCTCTCGGGCCGGGCTCGGGTTTCACGTGTACATTCATGAATTGCATTCAAGTCTTCAAGAGGAGCCAAAGCGGGCCAAACCGGCCATTACTTTTTTTTTTTTTTTTTTTTTTTAGCGGCATGCTTTTCCGAAGAGCGTTCGGGGGTTCGGAGAGGAACCACATTTGTTTTTTTTTTTTTTTGGGGGGGGGGGGGGGGGGGGGGGGGGCATAAACAGATGCTGAAGCATGTGTGTGTGGGTATATGTTTTGTATGGTTCGGTGTGTGCAGCGAATGCTCTTCCAGAGGACTAGCGGCGCGGCGCTCCTTTTCGTACCCGGCGGCGCCGCCGCCATCATACAATCGCTTCTCACCACAAACACGCACATACACGCGCCTACACAATGCGTACCCTCGCCGGCGTAAACCATCTGTGCGCACGAGTGCTTGCATCCCCATAAGGGTGAAGAGGTTTCCCTGAGGGGTACTTTTCAATTTCTCGCAGACCACCGCGAAAGGCGACGACATTGCGGTTTTTTTTTCATTTTTCTTTTGCGGTTGTGCGCAGCGAGAGTGGCTAATTTAGAACTTTGCCCGTCTTTTGTACCAACCCGTCGCGATGTTTCCCTTCCTTTCCAACTGTGACAAGTGGTTTTGTTTACTTCTGCTTGACATTTTTGTTTTTCCGTCCTTTCCGCGCGTGTTTGGTCGCAGAAAAGGAAGATCGGGTGATTTTTCTTAACCAGCTGCCTAGGCCTGCAGATTGGTCCAACTAATATTAGCAGCAAAAAAAAAAAAAAAAAAAAAATTGCTTACAGTATTTACTGTTGGGTATCGTAATCAACTTATGTGTAGCAGTTGCAAGCGAGCTGGCCCGTGACTTCGGGCCGGGCCGGGCCGGCTGTTGGAAATGGATAGCGGGCCGCGGGCAAGTCCGGGTCCAATAGACAGCGGGCCGGGCTGGGGCGGGCTTCGACATATCGGCCCGTGCAGACTTTTAGTCGCAGGCATCGCGGGTGGGTGGTGTCAGTCGCGTCGTCGTGCTCCGGGCTCCTCAGTAACTACAATTATCTACAAACAGTAACTACAATTATCACGAAGTTTATAAAAAAACAAAATGGAGAAATCATTGAGAGATGGTTGTACCTCACCGCCATAGGTTTTTTCCCCAAAGCCGGGGTCACGCTGCTTGTACATCATACAGAAGACAGTCTGCAAACAGATCCAAACTCGAGTCACCACGAGATCTCTTCGAATGCCGCAAGGCAACGAGTTCAAGGAGACACTTGGCACGCAGCATTTGAACCACGGATATCGTGGTGACTGATATCTGCAGACTGTTTTGTGTATAATGTATAAGCAGTGTGACCAAGGTGCTTCTAGTAGAATCAAACACCGCAATACGACCCGCAAAAATTACGTAACGAATATTGTGAGGCTTAAAAAGCTACGCCAAACAACGTGCGAAGCTAAAAGAGAAAAATATTGCAGCGTGAATATTTTTATTTAGGGAAATACAAATTATTTTTTTATGTACGGAGCTAATTTTTTTATACGTGTTACAGATTACAATCAAATATATCAAAAGGCGCGCTTGCAGCGCTAGCCGCAACATGCCCAGATGAATATCTCAAATTAAATAATTAAATAAGTATCACAAATTTTCTATCTACATCCCCAGAGCAGCTGTTCACCGTTCTACCATAATACACAAAAATGTGTAAGTATAAGTTTCAGTACCTCGACGTAACAAGACTTTTTCTTGAACTCTTCTGCCTCGCGCCATGCTGTCGACATAGAGATCATATACTAACTCTAGAGGAAAAGGTCCGCCATTTTCCCATGCATTCTGGCTGCCGCAAGCGGCGGAGCATGCAGGCAGACCCTCGGGGTCCCAAACATGGTTACCATGGCAACCGAAGCCTCGCTATCCCCGATCGCACCTCCGGAAAGGGAGTCTCATACCATTTATTCTGCGAAGTTTCGTCGACAGCATTCGATTTCACGAACTTCAACAATCCACGAACTTACCGGTGGAAAGGTATTCACGTTCCTTTCGAAGCTTTCTTTTTGCATAGCGCGCAGATGTACGGCCTCGCGTCAACGCTAAACTAAACCAGATAACCGACTTCGCGGGTGGGGCGCGAGAGGACGCGGCCGAGGAATACGAAACCGCGCAAGCACTAGATTTCCGAGATTTCGACAGAAGGGAAGTTAATGCAACGTAATGAGTATATTGGTTTTTATAAGCATTAGAATAGCTCAGAATTTAGTTACAACGTTAAATTATCACTGTTTATATTGCTGAGAGTTTTCAGTCTTCGCGATTACCATTGCGACTGTCGTCCTTCAGCTGGCAACATTGCTTTCTTTTTCTCGTGTTCTGTCGCTCTCTTTCGCGATCTTTCACTCGGGACCCCGGGTGTCGGCGCACGGGATTTGCCACTCCTCCTCACCCACCTTTACCCCACTGGCTGTCGATGACTGGGTTGGGAGCGCCTCCCCGCGGAGACACGCCGCCTCCTTCTCTTTTTTCGATTACGCCCTCTCCGCACGAATGGGACGGCCGGAGAAGCGTTCGCGCGCTTCGGGATCTCGGAGGCCATGAAGCGAGAATACCGCCGTGCGTTGTCTGCTACAGGCGCACGTTCAGAAGCATGGACCTCGACGACGCAAGCTCGTTTCCGGCTGAGCTGAGCCCTCCTCATAAAACGCTCGTTGTTTTTGTTGTCGCTTGTTCCTACTGAAGGTTGTGTTTTAACGTTTTACATGCGTGGACATTCAGCAAAGCGATTATTATGAAGGCGGATGCTTCCATTATCTTAGTGTTGTGGTTTGTATACAACCGCTGGTCCCACATCTTTTTGTTATCTCGCAGAAACCACAGCTTTTATAAAACATTGAATGTTGATTGGAGCTGTGGTTTGATTAAAAAATTAACGCGACTAATCGCTACCCTGCTAATCAATTGAAAATCCGTTTGATTTTTTTTTTGTTATATGCCATAAATAGCATATTAGATTACTATTTGAAACTTCACGTTTAAACGCCTACGGAAATATGAACACGGGAAGCCTTTTGAAATTAAAGGGACCATGAAATGACCTTTTTACTTTTGCCATATAACTTTTACATTAAACCGTCAATGTTCGCTGAATGCCAAGCAGGCATCCGTTTTCGTCTCGGTTTATTAACTTTTACACAAAAAATTAATGAAATATTGACTTTTTCTTTCTCTCCGACTGACCTCAAAACAAGCTACGGCGTAATTTTGACGGTCGTGACGTACCCTGTTTCCGGAACCGGAAGTTCTCTCGGCAGTAGGAGAATGGGAGCCAACGTTGATGGGAGCGGTAGCGGCGGCGAGTTGGCGGTGTGCCGGTAGGTTTTACGGCGCTGATGTCACCGATGTATTTTCTGAATCGGCGCCTCTCATCGCCGCGATAGCCATGGACACATCGCAGCTGAGCGAGATTCAATTAGATATGTCGCGCTACAGCGACAGCATGGGACTAGTCCCATACGCCGGTATGCCTGTTGGGAAGTGCGGCGAGTCTTCCGGTGAAGACTCCAGAAGTCAACCCAACTGTCATTGTTGGTAAAAGGCGGCCCGTGTCAGTCGTTTGCAAAGCGAAGTAGTTAGAAACAAATTGCCGCGGCGTTTTTCGCGGCCTCGGAGATGCAGGAGCGAGCCGACGTTAAAAAAAAATACATTTGAACTACGACAGTGTCAGCAAGAGCCACGTAAATACCTGTTCACACTCGGAGCGGACGCGCGCGTTTGATGGAAGTGCTGTATTCGCGCTGTTGATAAGTGCTTCGGGACCGATCTTTTACGATTGCAACTCGATACTGACGTGACACTCGGCAAAGGAAGGTTGGACCGGCATTGCACGTAGCTCCCACGAACTATTATAGCTCGACAGTGACCCGCACCCACAACAGTCCCAGCATTCAAGTGCGGAAAATTAAGAAACTCGTCTCAGAACTTTGTTCGCGGAGAGGAGTCACAACAAGAATCCCTTAGAACCAGCTCCGCTGCTGGTCCTAAGAGATCGCAAGAGGCTCAAAAACCGGTCTGGTCTCTTTCGGTCGAACTCGGTCGCAAGAGTGTGAACGGGCCTTAAGAACAGACGCCACCCTAACCCCGGCCCGCCTCGCCTTGTGGAGCAAGGGTAGAAGATCAGCTCTATGCTCCCACTGCGACATGCGTGTCAAAGCAGACATCCGACACTTGATCTGGGAATGTCCCAAACATCAAGACATAAGAGCAATATATAGACCCCAAGACGTTGATTCATTTGAAGGCTGGACTCACCCTCCTGGAAATGAAGACCGACAACGAAAGATTCTACGAAGCCTGCTGGACTTCGTCCATGAGGCCAAAGTAGACTCTTTCATATAACCTGATTTTTATTAATATGCCAGCACCCAGACCTCGAATTTAGTCACCGGTGCCCTCCCCAATCCCACTCCCTGATTATTTTTTGGCTAATAAATCGCGTTCTAATCTAATCTAATCTAATCGACAGTGACCTGCAGTCTGTCAGAATAAAAATGGCATACTAATAACAAAGTGTATACCGTGTTACGAAGGTAATCCATACGGCGTTTATTTGAGCTCTATATCACACAAAACAAGAAGATAGAATCTACGAGAGTCCCTTTTCGACGACAGTGTTCGTCAACACTGCCTCGGAAAACAAGGGGAAGGGATGGACCTCACCTCTTAATCTAAAATTGAGGTCAGCGATCAAAATACGGGAAGAGTCCACAAGGGTGGCGCGGGCATATTCCATTCAGCACGCCAGCCGGTCGTGGGCAGACGGTCTTGGCCAAATACCGTTGAAGCAACGCTGCAGAGAGTCAGAGTGCCTGCTAGGCCTATCTGCCGAGCTCGCTTGGTCGCGGGTCGGTGAATTCGTGACCGTTCTAGCTTCTCTCGGGTGTTTGTGGATCCAGCGTTCTTGTTCGTCGTGGTCTGTCTCAAGTACTTTTTTCTTGCTGCTTGAAGTCGGGACGCGCGAGAAGAACACGTAGAAAAATAAACGTTCACCTTATGATGTACCGCAGGAAAGGCTACAAGCGCGAGCTCCTTGCTCTAGGGCACATCTCGGCGGCACAAGCTCTCGTGCGTTAAGAGCAGCTCCCAACGCTATGAGCTCGCGCTTCTAGCCTTATCTGCGGTACAACATAAGGTGTTGATCGTCGCGGCCAAGTAATAGCATCCTCGATCATCCGCACCGGTGCGCACCGGTGCACGGAGGTGCGCCCCGTCGTCTTCGATCAAGGTCACCGGTGCGCACCGGACGTCCTCGTACAACGGAGCGCACCCTCCCGGTGCAGCTTTTCGTTGCCCCAACGCGCACCGAGAAAATCGACGGTGCGCCGGGGTGCAGTCCCATCAGGCATTGCGGCCAGAAGCGGGAATCGAGGAGGTGGCGGGAATAGCAGACGCGCTGTCTGTCGAGGTGGCGACTTTGCGAAAACGAACACGCCTCGCATCTGCGCTCGATGAATTTCTCAGCTTTTCTGAGAGCGAGACGACGAGCTTCTTATCATCGCCGCGGTTACCGGCGATTGCTGCGGTGGCAAGGAGCGCCCGAAAGGTATGAACTTCGTGGAAAGCGTTGCGAGGTGTTTCGATGACAGACACCGAGGTACGGCCATTATGTGGTAGTTCTCTTTCTCGAACCAACAATGATGGACAGCATATACCTGTGAAATTGTCACCCGCTTCGTGACCCCATCGACAATCACGTCCACGATGTTCATTCGTGTGGGACCGCCAAATCCGCGAGTAAAAAGACAGGAGAAATTGACAGCAGACGACCACCGCGCGCGAACCTACGCAAGAAAAAACGAACAAAATGCGAGGTGACGCATGGTGGAGCTCGCCGCGGTGCACCGCTGCGGCGCAGTTTGTCTTCGATGTCGCACCGACTTCGTGCTGCACGACCGAGGAGCGCTGTGCACTGTCGAGGTTTCAGGGCGATTCCAGTGCGCCCTACTGCGCACGCGCAGTAGTTGCTTCGTTTACCACACGATAGATGGCGCTTGGCTCTCAGCATTATCAAATTTGGCAATTTTTGTTACATCTTTAATTATCCTACAAAATGTGAATCTGAATATTATTTAACAAAACTTTTAGGAAACACTCGCCGGCTATCTATTGTTGACGATCGCGTTGCTGGTGTGGTAGGCTCTTACCCAATAGGCGACGTGGATTCGGCTGACGTGCTGCGTTTCCGCGGATGCATCACAGTGAAAAGGCAGAGAGCTTTCGAAGGAAAGAAGGCGCAAAAGAGTCCAGTTTTATTTTTAAAGTTCTATAGCGAAGAATTTTTTTTGACTCCCTATTTTTGTGTTTTTGTGTTCCTTTTCACACCTTTTACGACGATCGGTGGATGAAATTCAATTTCAAAATCGTTTCATGGTCCCTAGGGGCGGTGCAACGATATTCAATTGGAATGTTTTTCACTTTACACGAGCTTACTGGCACTAGTGGGACTCAAGGATACTCGCACGCAACGCCACTGGCCAAGAAACTCCTTTGTTGCGCTGTAATTTCGAGGACAAAACCGAGTGTTTTCATTCAATCTCTCCTTCGCAAAACCTGATGACGTAGCTGGGCGGTAGCAGTACCGCCCAGTGACGATATTTAAATGCGGCTCATAGATTGGACCCGAGCATGGCGTGGACACTCGATTTGGGCTCGTGATAATCGATCGCTCGAGAAGCATTCCGGTAGTGTCCTGTGTCCAATCGCTGCAATGACGACAACAGCCGAACCATAACAATGTCTAGAACTCAGCGCGTGTCCTGTGCCTTGCCAACCCCAGCGCATGGCTATGATCAACATTGGCGGCATATAATCGGCTCCAGATCACGCGGCCGCTTGTTCTGGCTGCGAGTTGAGGGGGTGAACTCTGCTCGTTTTCCTTTATTTTTTTCTGCGACTTCGATTGCGTGTGGTGAAAAACGAATGGGTATTTCACAGGTCATTAACGCCAGGGATCCGTTCTAAGCGGTATTTGCGCAAAATACAAAAATTGTTGCATCGCCCCTTTAAGTAATTTTTAATTACTTAATTTTTAAGCTAGTTGGATCATATTCTTGGGTAGTGCCAGCTGAACAGTAACGAACACAAAAAATTTACAACCGCTGGACTGTAAATACTGAGAGTAGTGAAGAAAGAAGAAGGCTGCAATATAGTTGATAGTCCAGCGGTTGTAAAGTTTCTGTGTTCATTACTGTTCAGCTGGCACCACCCAAGTAATTTTTAAGTTATTATTTAATCCCCCCCCCCCCCCCCCCCCCCCCCAGTATAATGGTATAATCACCCTCGATCATAATCACAAGCATGCTGAAGTAGTTTACCGTGCAAGCCTGTGTCCTCTAGAAGAAATAAAGACGTCAGAAATATTAAAGCGGGCATGTTTTTACTTTTTCCGGACTTTCTCCAGCACAAGATTTCGATTACACGGCAAAAATAAATATCGCAATTAAAGCGTCACTCGAATGTTCTGAAGGTTAATCGATGAACTGCCGCAAAGGGTGATCGGAAAGTCTCGTGAGAGTCGCTGGCCCTCATGTCGCTGCGGCCTATGCCGTCTGTGTCGTGCATGGTGCGAGTCGTTTGTCGGAGTTACAGAGTCTACTATGCTTGAATACAAGATTATTTAACCAGAAATTTAAATTAGGCTTTTGACATCCGCGGCCCTCACCGAGAGAATTGAAGCGGGTGAACCCACACTACCGAGAAGAGCATCTAATAACACGCACGCTACTGCGTTGAAGATATAAGTATAGGCAGGCGAGCTGGTTGATGTTACAAATTTTTGAAAAACCGGAGACGACTGATGACGAAAAAGGGGACACCATACAAAACGTCTCAAAGTTTGAGACGTTTTGTGTGTTGCCCCCTTTTTCGTCGTCCGTCGTCTCCGGTTTTTCAAAAATGTGCTACTGAGTTGCTCGGTTACATCCGTTTGTTACACTCGCGGAAGTTATATTAGAATACCGGGTGTTCCAAATACATGCCAGGCTCTTTAAATCGACCTCAAAAGCAGCGTTACCCGCAGATGGTGCATTTTGTTCTTGTAAAATTTGCAAAAAGCGTACTTACCTGAGGAAAAAGTAACGAGAGAAAAAGGCTTAACTCCTAAGAAAACGCAGCGAAGCCACCGGTCTTCAAACAATAACCTTTGTCTCCATTCTTAGTCCCCTTTAATATGTCCGCGTAACTGCGTTGAAAGTAACATCGCGTATTGCTATCACCAGCCCTACTATTCTCATAAGTCATCTGCCCTGTGCGAGTACGCAATCGTTCATATTCGTTTTGATTTATGACTGGAAAAGTTTCCGGCCTACAATATTGTTTGATGTCATAATTAGCAAAATATTAAATTATACCATATACACACAATATATATATATGTATATTTTTTTATTACTTGCAAATCTTCTTATCTGTATAAAGTTTTTTTTTATTAACACACCTTGTTAATGTTCATGTTCACCATGTTCACCTTGAATTTGTTTTATTTTACCTCACTTTGAATATTTGTGTTTAGATGACTCTCTAGGTATATTTAGTTAAGATTTTTTTTTCTAAATTATTTTTACTCCTTTATTTTATGGCCCTCGAGGCAGAGACAGGCATTTACTCCGGCCCCTTATTCCTAAAGTTTGGAGACCCCAGGAGTAGTGGAAGAAGTCAGGCGGCGGTAAAATGGCGGCTCCGATCCTCGGGCGCCTGCTGCGAATGGCTGTTCTCCGGGTGGGGCGATGATTCCAAGGCCTCGAAGAGCGGGCGTCCTCGAGGGAGTCGTGTAGAGAGCCAGAGCAGCCCGTGCAGGTAGGCTGCCACGAGGCGCTCTGAGAAGAAGGGCGGCCTGGGCCAGAGCCAGCCGTCGACGAAGCCCACGTGCCCGCCACGGTGGGTGAGCACGGCCGCCAGCCACGGGGACTGCTCGATCTCAGAGGCCGGGAAGGTCTCCAGGGACCCGAACGCGTCGTCCATGGCCGCGAGGAACAGGAGCGGTCGCCGGATCGTCGACAGCTTGCCCTGCAGGAACCGAAACCAAAAGTTGGTTGCGGCCCAGTGGGGGCTTTGCGCTCACTGGACCAGCCTTTATGAGTGAAGGCGTCATCCAGTGGAGAAGGTTCGACATGCGACTAGTCTAGCGAGCACGGACTTTCGACCGCCCTGCCAGCTTAGCGGTGAATGGAGTACAGGGAAGGACAGAGCCGTATTTAGAGAGAGTTTAATTAGTCATTGGGATGAATAAGAGGATAATAAGGAAACGCCGTTGATCGAACGTTAATTGGCTGTGTTTACAAATCCATCTCCCGGCGAACTACTAGCCTTGAATAATTCTCTTGCGGTGCAGTGAGCGAAACTCTCATCAGACTCTGTTATTTTACTAGGACGGTTCCAGCTTGAACTGAAGAGACGAAAAAGTGAAAGTACAGAGATAGATCAAAAGACAGAGATATCGCTGGATATGCTTTTATCTACCTCTCCTATCCTTGTACCATGCACCAACTAACTCAACTCAAGCCCGTTACGCAGTTATTTTGATGTATCGTCGCTGTAGTTAAAGGTTATCACTCTAGTGACCAAAATCCTGGCCCACGTGATGCTACATTATAGGACTCGTCTTCGATTGAGGCGCTTTGATCCAAAATAGAAGACGGCGTGTTCTTGTTCACATTTAAGTTCTCTCGCTGAAAAAAAAAGTACAGATACTTGTTATTAGTACAGTCAGTGTTACGTAACTCACGTAACTGCATGTCAAAAGTGACATGTCTTTAGTTTGTTGGAGTTCACCCAGCAAAAATATTTTTTTTTTTTGCTAGGCAGATGAAATTAATGAAATAAATTAAATTGAGATTTTGGCCATTCTAGATTGCGGCTGGCTACTCCATTATCATTTAAGAAAAATATATATATAAAAAACGATTAGCAATAAGTGTTCACGGATGCCCGATCCTATATTTTAAAATCCCTCTTCAAAACAAAGACATTTACAACCTCAGTGATTGCTACACAACAGCATACTCGGTATGCACACCCCGCGTGTGCACACACCCACACGCACAAACACACGTATCAACATGAAGAGTTCACCAACGTCGGTGATGATCTTTCGGCGATGAAATGCCACGTTTTGTGAGTTTTCGGCATTTTTTTCACACATTGGCAGATGCACATTGTATATACATAAATGTTGGCAAAGATCAATGAGCCATCAAAATGTAAACTAGTAGTTTATTGTCAATAGAGTCTGTTTTTGCGTTATTTTATTGGGCCATGATCCCAGCAACTTACTAAGGGTGAAAGGTATTTAACCATTTATATCGAGCCTAACTTTGAGTTGCAACCGATTACGTTAAAATCTAGGACTGTCTATAGACATTTTCTGTGTACTCTCGTCCCCAGCCACCTCATAGGAGTATCCGGTATGGGCGACGAAAAATACTAAAACGTTTCAACCTGTAACTAGTAAAAAAATAAGTGGGAGGCAAAACAATAATGTGTGACGGTTGCGCTTATATCCTAAGTGTCTTCTACTGGCATGGCGACGGCAAAACAATGTTTTCGCCCATACTGGAAGTGACGAAAATTCAAGATGGCGGCGCCCTTGAAGAAAGGGATGCTCGATTGTTTCCATCTCATAACATTCGTTTTATCCTAGCTTGCCAAAGGCCAAAGTCAAAACGATACACTCATTTTGGTCCGAATGTACAAGCTTGGGGACAAGAAGGAAGAAAAAGCCAAACACAAATAATCTTCATTCTAAGTTTCCATAATGTTCTAAAATATTAAGGTTGGCAAGGGACAAACAAGGACATGAAGTAGACATGAAAGCGCTATACTCACAACTGGCGTTTTAATAAAAAAAAACAAAAAAAAAAACTAAGAGAAGAAAGAAGTGATAGAAGTTATACAGAAGACGAAAATGACAAAAATGAAAGAAATAAATCAAAGGAACAGGAGAATCAGCAATTGTAAGGATAAATGCATATCTAGAAATAAGAGAAACATTTATTACGAAAGACATTAAATAAAATTATAACTTCTAAAATTATTTCAACATGACTTTGAAGGAGGAAGTTTGAGATGATCATTTACCTAACTAGAAACCTACTGATACTTTTGCTTGTTTTTGTAATTTTTATTTGCCTATAACTTTGAAAATGAAGCGAATTTCGAGAAAAGAAAAGTTTCATTAAGTTACTACGTTCAGTGCGCTCAGGTTCGGTGCAAATTAAAGACCAGTAAAAAAGTCCTTGCAGGGCCCCTTTAAGAAAGCCAACACCTCCCAGAAGGCTCAGCTATCGGGAGGGTCTGTCGCCAAATTGCCCGCCGGTGTCTTCTCGCTTTCTCTTGTCGCTTAAAAAACGCCAAAAAAATAAGCTAAAAGCAATCGCGCTTCGATGGCTGTCAAATAACCGGCCAATGACGGCCGTTCTTACCTACGGACCGGCAACCGCGGCCTGCTAACAAACCGGCCGGGCCGGTCAAAAACCGGGCAGGTGGCAACCCTATATCTCCAAGTGAAGCCAGCTCCCAGCTATGAAACCACGCGCAAAGCTAGCCAGCGGCACCAAATTTCCCCGATCCCAAAGCAAGCTGATGGATTTTCGGCTTCGGTCCCATTGGCTGACGCGCGTCGACGGACACGCAGCGCGCCAACACGAAACGTCCAAGGTCAGAGCGGCGAGGATGCATGATGCATGCATGAACAGATGCATGAACTGAGACCATTTTTTACGTAGTGAACATAGTGCTTTTTTTATTTTGTGTGTCTAGTCGCGGACGTACGGGGCACCCGGTGCGAATCTCGACGGCCTCCGGAGCGATATGACGAGAACGTAACTGGACACGTTTGTCGCTACGCGAACGCCCGATTGCCTCCAGCCAAATAGTATTCCTTTCGGGGCGAAATGGCTGCTGGAAGGCTCGCTGTCGGGATCACTCATCTGACATCTCCGATAAGTCAGCATTTGCACGCGCAAGCGCAAAAAAAAAAAAAAAGCAGGCTAAGCAAGCAAAGAGGAAAACGAAAGAACCGCGCTATGAAAGCCAAAACCTCGCGTCGCTTCGTATCACTAACACCTGCGACAGCCGCTAAACACACACTACTTCACTTCAAGAAGTCTCACTCAAGCACCTGGGTCAGCACGAAACACTGATCACTTCGACGATACGATTAGTCGAGGTAGGCGAGACAGGCGGGAGCTGAGACTTCGGCGGCCATGAAAGAATGGCGAAGCTTTTGTTTGTTTTGGTATGAATCCAAACGGAAGTACCCGTTTTGTAAACCTTTTGTAAAGAACAGTAACTTTCATCACATGGGTTATTCTTTAAACGTAAAAAT
This sequence comes from Ixodes persulcatus, assembly GCA_013358835.2. Classification (NCBI taxonomy): domain Eukaryota; kingdom Metazoa; phylum Arthropoda; class Arachnida; order Ixodida; family Ixodidae; genus Ixodes; species Ixodes persulcatus. Next base: position 203,337 of record JABSTQ010009502.1, read on the forward strand.
ATGCCGCTCAAAAATCTAAGCTGTCAATCAAACGCAGTAACGTCACGGAATCCCAACTTCGTGGCGCGCGATTTAAAACGGACGAAATAGCCGCAAACTAAAATAAGTCTCACGCAATAAATATTACTGTAAAAAATTTTTTTTTTCGCGGAAAAATTGTTTTTTGACATGCTTGTCCCAATTAGGCTGTTAAAAAAAAAAAAACTTTTTTTTTTTTCTTTGCAGTTACCCTTTAAGCCGAGTGCTCCTCCGTCTGCCGGTTTCTCCGATGTAGGTGGCGTCGCAGTCGACACAGTTCACCTTGTACACCACACCTGTCTGGGCGTTGACGGGGGTAATGTCTTTCGGCTTAGCGAACGCGTTCGCCAAAGTGTGCGCAGGCTTGAACACAGTCCGGATGCCCAAAGGGGTCAAAGCTCTTCTAATCGAGTCCGAGGTTCCCCTAACAGTAGGGAATACACACTATCGGCTTCCTTTTGCCTCCAGTGTCTACTCTGCACTGTTGCATGCGCTTACGCGTGTCACTTATGAAGGATCCTGGATAATAGCGCCTGCCCAAGGAAGTGGAGATCCTTGTCAGTTCTTGGGACCGGAGGTCATCGTTCGAAGACAACACATCGCAACGCGACAACAGTGTCCGAACCACGGCGCGCTTGTGTTCAGCCGGGTGATGGGAATCAAAACACAAAACATTTCCGCTGTCGCACGGCTTACGGTACACTTCAGTTTCTACGGTAGCACCACCCACCCGGCGCACCAATACGTCTAAAAACGGCAGCACACCGTCCCTCTCAGTTTCACACGTGAACTGGATAGCCGTATGAATACTATTCAGCGCCAAGTGAAAAGCATGCAAGTTTACCTTTTTCAGGATTACGAAAGTGTCATCAATACACCGGTTGTACATTTTCAAGGGGAAAGACAATGAGTTCATGACCAACTTCTCCACTACTCCATTACCGAATTGGCCACCGTAACGGACACCGGGCTTCCCATCGGACAACCTTCAATCTGATGGTACATCACGTTGTCAAAAGTAAAGTAAGTCTGGTTTAAACAAAACCGCAACAAAATCACAATATCCTCTACCAGTAAGGGCGTGCGGGATCCTAACGTGCAATCATCTAGCAAACGTTTTTCCACGACATCAACAGTGAACCCAATTGGCAGATTCGTGAACAAAGAGACGACGTCAAAGGAAGCCATTACGTCGTCATCCTCAAGCTCCTGCTTACGGACAACTGTTACAAAATCCCGAGAGTTCACAACAGACAGCGTGTTCTCCTCAGTCAACGGCCTCAGCAACTCCACCAGAAATTTCGAGAGGTCGTAGGTAGGCGATCCAATAAACGAAACAATCGGACGTAGAGGAGAGCCTTCCAATTGTGCACCCTTGGTAGCCCGTCGATCTTGGGGATGGACCCATCGGACGAAAAAAGGCGGCGATAAAGAACCTCACCGAGCCTTCCCTTCGTCTTAAGCCTGCGCAAATGATCCACAAGTTGTCTTTCTGATCGCGCAGTAGGATCAACGTTCAATTTTAGAAGGTGCAAAGGGCCACTTAGAATCTTATACATTTTCTCTTTATAATCGCTTCGGTCTAACAGAACAGTGCCCTTTCCCTTGTCTGCCTCAAGGGTTACGACGGAAGTATCTGACTTTAAATCAGCTAAAGCCGCGCGTTCCCCTCCACTCAGGTTAGCGCGGACGTTCTTAGCGTTTGCCAAAGTGCTTCGATCGGGCTCCGGGCCAAGTTGACGCCGGATATGTCACTAATATGCTGCAATTATTCTTCGACCTCTACAATGATATCCCGTTTTGGAACCCTTCGCGGAACCACAGCCAAATTCAGACCTTTCGATAAAAGACTCACGTGGTCTTCAGACAGTTGTTTCGAGGACAGATTATGCACGGCTCCCGCACTGTTTAGTCGTTGCGCGCGTTCCGGAAGCAAACGGGACAGTTTTTCACGGTGGACCTCAGTACGCTTTTTTCGTTCCAAGTCCTCCGCTTGAATCCGTGCCCTGATGACGACATGAAAGTCGTTGGGCTAAAGCTTCGTACGGAGGCACGCCTCCGCAGCTGATACCCGACGTCTTGCCTGATGGAATCTGTTGCTTGTTGTCCAGAATCCGGGCTTTCAAGCAGTTCCGGCTGAAATCACGTGCGAGTTTGCGGCCATATATATATAAGGGGTGTCGACGAGTGCCCTACAGTGCAAGCTCCTGCGCACCACATTGTTGTTCAGGCATTCGTAGTTGAACCGCAAGTGCGACTCCACTCGGACGATCTTTGTAGACTGGTTGACGTACTCCCTCACCGTGCCAAGAAGAATACTACCGTAAATAACTCGGATGAATGCAAATATGTTCCAAAAGCCAGGGGTAGTCATAGTGAAATAAGTTTACACTGGCTTAACACAACAATAAAGAAGTATAACAACAACACAGACGTTTCGCCACTTATCCGGGTGGCATCATCATTATGAACTGCCCCGGTGGTGGGAGAGTCAAACCAGTCGACTCTAATCTAACAAGTCCCCGTAAACGTCTGGTAGGGGGCCCCGGTTTGTGTTGCATGCCTTGGGGTCCCGGCGGATAAACCACGATTCCACGAACTTCCTCGGGCCCCAACGCTGCTCACGAGCCAAGGTCGCGGCACGTTGTCCAAGTCGAACGTATGCCCCTTCGTCCAGCTGTGGTCGACGAGCTCAGACTTGCTTCTCGTGGCATGCGTGGCCTTGTGCTCCTCCAGCAGTTGGCCCAGTTTACGCATGCGTAAACTGGACCAACTGCTCCGCACTCATAGGACGAGGGTTAAGGCCCATACGCACATTCGTGTTTGAGCGCGGTGCGTTCCGTAGCGGCAAGCGGACGCGTTGCGTTGCGAAGAGCGCTTGCGCCAAACTTGTACCCACAGTTGCGTTGACACGCAGTCAACCGGAGTCAAGAGCCAATAAGAAGGCGCTATCGTCGCTAGCGGCTCACCAATAGTAAGCGAAATCCAAGGCAACATGGCGGCGCACAGCGACAGCGTCGAAGTGTTCGATCTTGGGACAATCCCGCCGGCTTCCCCGACGTTTTGTCAAGCTTGAACCATCGCAGCCTCGGAAAATACACTTCCCACCGCTCCCCAAAACGAAAAAGCAAGTTCTGCGGGCGGCGTACCGGATACGTCTCGCCGAGTCGGCCGAGTGGCGCGAGCGGACACGTCACCCTCCTCTCCTCTCTCTGGGCCTCTGATTGGTCGAAGTAGGTCGAACGCGCCGCAACGCTTCGGAAAGTTGAGCGAGTCTCTACTCGCTTGCGTTGCGCTGCGAAGCGTTGCGGGTAGGCGCGCGTCGCACCGCAAGCGACCGCTCCTTGGCGCAAGGACGCCGCAACGCACTCAAACGCGAATGTGCGTATGGGCCTTTAGATTCAATGTCGCCACAGCATAGAAGCGATCGAAAAAAAAAAAAAAAAGATGACGCAACTCAAGACCGCAAGTGGTGTGGGCAGGGCAGCAGCAATCAAAAGCGGTCATCCGAACGGTAGCAGTGCAATTGCCAAGATTAAGACGTACCTGAACGAAAAAGCGAAGCAACTTGTCAGGCATTTCGGCCGCGCTGCTGCCAACCTGCCCACTGAAGAGGTTGTCGAGACAACACGCGTTTATAGTCCCCATAAGAAGTGCTGAGGTGTCCTCGGACTTTCTTGATGTAGGCTAAATGCAGAATAGATTTTGGATGGAGCAAAACGAGCCCCACGTTGTATTATTAATTTCTCTACTTTTCGGTGGGGCAGGTAGTGAAGGACTGTTTGGTATGTGCCCACGTTTTAACACAAAACATGCACGTTTGGATATATTTTATGCTCCATTTTCTGACTTCTGGGTCTTTAAATAGACATTCTGCGAAGCGCGCAGCCGTCTCCGCGGCTCTGAAGTGATTGCTGGGAACATATACCGTATAGAACCGCCTACAGCAGACCGTATACCGTGGAGGTGCCCTTAAAGTCGACGGATAAAACGCGGGCGAGGGTAGGCAAGCACCTGCACTACCCTTCCCCTTTCTTCAGTGTCCCATGGTAGATGCTACAGAGCAAGGCCGAGCATCAGGACATTCCCATCATTCGTTGCGCGCGAAAGGTTTAGTCCCGGCCTCGTAGAACGACAGGCGTTGCTGGTGCTTACCGCTAGACTGGCGTGCAGGTAGTAGTCGTCGGCGTTCTCGTAGCCGAACACGGGAGCCGTGTAGCGGTTGTCGAAGTCGTACAGCGTCCTGCTGCCGAGCACGCCGTCGACGTCGACGACGCCCTGCGACGTTCAACGAAAATCCATGGGGCTGTTCGCGTGACTATGGGCCTTTACCGTCGGTCGCCCAGAATTCGACCGTTTTCAGAATCCCCGGTCAGTTTGCTTCGATATGAAGTTGCGTGCTACGTTTTTAGATGTATCAGTTGACAAGCTCTACGGACAGTGGCGTACCAACTTGTCTTTGAGTGGGGGGGGGGGGGGCAAATCAGACCCTCTCCCCCCCCGGGTAGGGGGTGGTGCCCGTGGTATCTCTTGGGCGCCGACGGAGAGTGTTTGCCCTGCCCAGTGACGGCTGTTTCAGGGGGGGGGGGGGGCAAAACACATGCCTCGTCTCCCCCCCCCCCCCTCTGAGAACTGGGGAAGCAAATGCCCCCCTTGCCCTCCCCCCCCCCCCCCGTTGGTACGCCCATGTTTACGGAGGATCGTTGTTCGAAAACGGTTCTTTTCTGCCGCCGGCACGCGAGCAGGTACGGCGGATGGCGATCCTAGCGCCACCAGCGGCACCGCTCCCGCGGGCAACAAAGAACTACCGTTTTCAAACGACACTCTTTTTGCGCAAATGTTTGGGCAAACTTCGTGTTTACCTTAAAATCCCAATATAATCACTTTCCACCGCTGGCAGTGTGCATCCCACGTTCCACCGATTCCGTCACTTCTGTCCATATAAGTCAATATGAATTCCCTGGATTGAATTCCCACTTGTCGTTTCTTACGAGTACTGCCATAGCCTCCTCTATACTCACAAAGCCTGGCAGTTCGACGACGAAGCCATACAGTGCCCGGTCGCAGATTTGGAGCGCGAGGATGTGGTAGCACAGAGCATTTCTCGGGGAACCTGGACGTCAGCGCACAGTTTTTGCAGCGGCGATGGCCCGAAACACGGTTTTCAAACCCGACGAGAAAAGAAGCGGTAGCGCGACAAACGCGAGGAGCACGAGCGGTCATTGCATCGCTCGGGAGAAATGTGTTTCGGCGTCTCGCCGCAGCGGGGCGCCCGTTACGTGGCTCTCCACTCATCCGGTGTCTACCGTTCTACCTTTTCAATTTCGGCGGCCGCTTATCGTGGCGATCTGCCAGGCTTTGTCAGTATTAGCGGCGAGATGTTTCGGTGGCGCCCTCGTATGGCTACCTTTCGTGACGTCATTACCTTGTGAACAGCAAGTTCGATGGTGTTTGTAATTAGCATGGCGGAAGCTTGAAATCATAGTGTTCTTGAACCAACACTGCCAACACCGTCAAAATTGAAGTCCTCACGCTCCTCTTATTTCCGTCCATGAGAACTCCTTTGGTGACGTCATAGTCAACATTCGGCCAATCGTGGAAGGCCGACCACAGCGACGCTTTCGATCGCGCACGTCGCCAATAGAGGAGGCTATGGTGCTGCCAACCATAGTTGCGGGAACGCACAAGGCACGTGACACGAGCGAGTGCTTGCCGCCATGCATTCGCTCCCAAGTGCCGCTCATTTCAGTGCTGCGCCGCCGTTGGCCTCCAAGGGTCGCACGAGGCATGCTGCTCGTGCGGTACCGCATTTGAGGCTACTTGCATACACAGACGCACCAAGGGGCTTTAGGCTTATAGCATATCGAGCGCTACCAAGCGGACTCTTCACGAAAAGGCGGCAGACCTTATAACGTTGGTTGCGTGGTCATTGTGCGCGAGAGCGCAAACATTTCTTCCAGCAACCAAGCTAGGTCTTGTTGGCTCCATTGAGCTACTGTGCCCTAGACTGAGCTCCCAAGAGATCGCTTTTGTTCCCATTGTGGCTTGTGCCTCACCTCCAACTTTGCACAAAGAAGCTTCTTCACTCCCCTTCCTAATGCACCCTTTGTTTTCTCGTGTTTCCTGCCCAAAAATCCTGAAACCAAGTCTCCGACCGGGGATGCGGTTCTTCCAATAGCGGTGGATGGTTAGGCTCAACACGCGAGTGCAGATAGCAAAACCCTGTTATCAGATTTTTTTTTTATAAATCTCAGAGAAAAGCTCACAAAGTTTTGTGCGGGTCCGCAAAAAAAAAAAAAGAAAAAAAAAGAAGCTCGTCACTGTATTGACAGATTCGAAAAAACCATCACATTGAATTTAAATTTTATGCGAGGTGAGGTTTATCAAATTTATGTTTCTATGATGAAGTGAAGAATTTGTTACTGTGTTCTGGGTCCGGGTTGAACGAGCACTGGAACAAAATTTACAGGCCTGTCCCATGCAGGCGGCACAGGTTTCAAGGCAGGGCGCTCTGGTGCAACCCTCGTTTCGCTTTCATACCAACCGATTTTACCTATGCATTGCTATATTTAATTAAATATATAAAAATTGATATTTAATTAATTAAATATAGATATTTTTTTTTCCGATTGGAGAAGTTAGAATTAAAAGTGTGCACTCTTAAATTTTGAATTGTGAAGTTTTAGATGTGCAGTGTAGGATACTACATTAAAGGTAATTCAATATATAGCAATCCAGAGGGTTAGCTTTTCTCCGCATCCGGCTGAAGCTAGTGAGATTTTCTCCGCCTCGAGCGATGTCGTGGTGCGTTTTTCTTTTCGGTGAGCTTCTTCAGCGAGCTTATCTGCCGTGAGTTCGTTTACGCCACCCGGATTGATAGCAGCAAGTCCGCACGTTTTACTGTATTCGCAAATCCAGCAAGAGGAACGGTACCTAGCGGGAAAGCACTGAACTGGCCGGAACAGGTCCATTCGCAATTTCTGTTCGTCTCTTGTGGCTTCCGTGATTCAATCTCTTTAGGGGGCTGGCGCGATAGACGTCAAAGTAAAGCGAGGGAAGTTGCGTTGGTTGTTTCCAAAGCAATGAAAGCTGTAGCAATGACAGTGTCGCAGGGAAAACCATGACTCATATTGGCCTAAGTAATTAGGTGCACCTTGCATTGCTTGTCATGTTGTGTAGAGCGAACAGTCGTCCCAGTGACTGCCCTTACTGTCGTGTCAGCGTGTTGCATTGGTCGCTCTGAACGCAACTTAGGCAACCGCAAGAACCAGGCATTTTGAGTTTATCAAGGTTCATTAGTGCAGTAGAAAAACAGAAAGTAGCCATTTCGTGGCTTCCCCGCAAGAAGGTTAAGCCTCGGGAAGCTCGCTCACGCCAACACTCCGCCGCAGGTCTGGAACTTGGTAGATAAAAAGCTGGGCGAACCATTTTGAAGCCATTGCTTGCCCGCTGAGACCCGAGCGTTGTGCGTGGAGCTGGCACATGGCATGGCACTTTTCGACTGCCATATTTGCCCGAGACTGACAACGTCGCTAGAGTCACAGACGCTCCGTTTTACGTTGCTATAGACCGCATCAGACGCTGCGAGCCGTCCCGGCCAATCAGCTTTATGATCATATCACGTGACTACGCTCTCCTCCCGAAGGTCACGTGACTACTCCTATGGAATCGGATTGACTTTCATTGCGTCGTCTGCGGTCTACCGCGAGGTCAAACGGAGTATTCACAATGCGACATCACATTGAGCGCGGATCTTAGTTGTGCACGCGCGATCTTCACCTCTGGGAGTGAAACAGGTCCCCTAGTGTTTTGTGTTTCTGAATAAAACCAAAAAACTCCGCCAGAACTGGCACAACTTTCGTAGTTCTGGTTTTATCCGCAGAACTCCAATATTCCAGGTTACGGTGACAAAAGTAAAATTATATCATTCTATAATCAGTGACAGGTTAAGAGTGAAGTGCAAGTTCCTCCCACCTCTTCCACTTTAACAGAGCGAATGCTGGAGAGAAGGCGATCTACACACCAATTCAGGTTCCCCGCTAAATTTAGCGGAAAAATTGAGGTCACGACTTATGCACCAATTCAAGTTCCTCGCTAAATTTAGCGGGAAAATTGACGTCACGACTTATGCACCAATTCAGGTTCCCTGCTAACTTCAGCGAGAGAATTGACGTCACGACCTATGCACCAATTCAGGTTCTCCGCTAAATTTAGCGGGAAAATTGACGTCACGATCTATGCGCCAACTCAGTTTCCCCGCTAATTTTGGCGGAATAATTTATGTTCCGTGACCTGACCTCACGGGACCTGGAGACAAATTGAGGCTCCCCGCAAAATTTAGCGGGGACCCTGAATCGGTGCATAGGTCACGTGTCGAATGCTATCGGAATTCATAGACAACCGACAATAGTGGTTTCTGTAATTTGTTTTCATTATCTTTAGCGGTTACGGACTGGGCGACCTACACATTTCGTGCTTACGAGGCTCCTGGGGTTAGTTCGCTATAAAGCTACCGCTTTAAAAATTTGCTATAATGTCTCTTTCGCAATAAGAAGTAACTTTCGGAATTTGTATGTTATAAGTAATAACTAGATAGATTGAAGGCTAGGATTCTTTCTGATTAAAGGAAGGGTTACGTACGCTAGACTGCAGCAGGCGCCGGTGTTTCCGGAGGCGCTTTACGAGAAAGTAGGTGAGGTACACGTTGAGCAGGAGGGCGATGCTGCAGCCCATCAGGTTCCTCCGGCTGGTGGGCAGGTGGAAGGGCGCCGATATGGCGACGGCAGCGTCGATCTGCGCATCGTCGCCCAGCAGGCGCAGGTAGTGGCCGAGAAGGATGCCGCCCAGCGAGTACCCGACGGCGAGCACAGGACAGTGCGGGAAGCGCTCCTTGACGGCCGCAATAACCTGCAAAGAAGAGTACCGTCATCGTTTGGGCATGCCCCTAGACATGCCTCTATCAAGGTCTGGCCACACTGTCCGCAAAGTCGAACCGGTCGAATATGGTTAAAAGTTCGAAGGTTCGTCGAACCCCGAAAGTTTGGTCTAAAAATCCGGCTCGACAAAAGTTCGGGACACCCCTAGGTTTGGCCAGTTTGGCCATCACAATGCAACACAGGTTTCCCGCTCTGCGGCGCTGTTTCTCACCAAAGTCATCGACAGGCATAACACAACGCAGTTTAGTCAGTTTAGGAGGCATTTCGTGCTGAACATCTGCGTCCGGATGTTCAGTAATGCGACACTGGTTTGTAGAAATGTGCTAGCGAAAGGTTCCAAATTTATTAGCATGCTCGGTAGGCACCAGAGATGGCAAAATTACTTTCAAAAAGTAATTAAATTACATTACTAACTACTTTCCTGAAAACTGCACAAATGTAATTAAATTACATTAAACATTGACTAAAATTAAAGACATTACATCACAATTACATTCCCAGAGTAATGAAATTACTTTGCAATTCCTTTACTTTTGAATACCTTGAGGCAGTAATTCGTGCTCATTTTACTTACCGTATACCCCAGGGGTGGCCAGGCTGACCTGGTCTAAGAGCCGCAAACAGAACCACGAAACTTTCGAGAGCCGCGGGGGGGAGGGGGGGGGGAGCAAATTTTTGTACAGAGCAATAAATGAAACTCGAACTTCAAGTCGAAAGCAGTCCATTTGTACGTAAGTTTGCAGTAGCACCAGACTACCAAACCACAACCTGACTTTCGATTGAAAACGCGCTCCATTTCTCTTTTTGGGGAATTGTTCGTGTGACCGGGAGGGAGTTGGGGGAGGGGGCGGGGCAGTGTAGGGAGTCGCGAGCCACACTTTAACACGCGAAGAGCCGCATGCGGCTCGCGAGCCGCAGCTTGGTCACCCCTGGTATACACGAACATAATGTTTACAAAACAGGCCCTCGTTTGCCCACACAGCGCGTGTGCAGGAACTAGATCCGGGAGAAGCGAGGCGCTGCGCATGCGCAGTGCCGACAGCAGCACTACCGCAGCGATGCGACGTAAAAGAACTGAGTTTGTCTATATGAACCAAAATTCACATCTTCCTGTTTACACCGCAGCAATCTTATGTGCCTCAAAGGGAACCATACTGAACATTGGTTTTGCTGGTGCACACGACCTAAGTGTTAAACATGAGGAATAGCTTCTTTAGACGTGACTCAGAAAGACAGTCGACTCACCGGTTTCGCTGTTCATTCAACGGTGAAGGTTTTTACTAAAAGAGTGATATGTTACCGTCTTCCTTATTTAGAAGTTGTGGTCCGTGTCAGTTTGTTAAGTTGGGAAATGGCAGCTCGTTCTTACAAGAAGTCGTCACGTGAAACGTTTCCCTTCCGTCTCGGACGCAATCTAATTCTATTCTCCCAAGAGAACTATACTCGGTGACAACTTTTCTTGGAAATGCAGTGGAGAGGAGGAGAACCCGTGCACAGCTTCATTCAGCGCTCAGAATGGGAGAGGGTACGCGTGCCTGCACCCCCCACTGCAATGCCAAGAAACGTTGTCGCCGAGTATAGTTGACCTATTCTCGGTCATTCCTTTCAAGGAGCATTTTCCCCAAACACCCGAAGAAGCCAAGTTTTGGCGCATTGTCACACAAAGTGACTGGCGTCGGCAGTTGAGGAATGGCGCGGGCTTCCTAAATTGTGTACTTTCCCAACAAACGGGGGGCGATATCTGCTGTAGGCTTATTCCCGAATAAATTTCTCAAGGGAAGGCATCAAGGCATACCGCGAGCGGCACCTGCTTTGCTCGAGGACGCACGAAATGGTCTGGGGCCTTGACAAGGCATTTGAAATTAACTATTTATTCCGGTCGTTTGTTGTTCACAATGGTCGAAGCTTACGGTTTGAGTTTGCTTGACGAAAGTACAAGGCTGGGGATCTGTCGTTCCTGTCCTCTCAGGTTTTAAATTGTTTAACTTGCTGGTGATGTGCCCGTCACCTTGTAGCCTATGAGCCGTTCACGCCTAAGCTGACGCACTGTCAGCTTAAGGATGAACGGTGGAAGCTACGTGTTTGTTGGAGCAGTCACACGTCTACCGTTCGCCACGTAACCACGCTCTCATTCATACCCACGCGCAGAGAAAGGGACGGGAGGTGATTAAAGGAAGGTGTGTGATTGGTTCTGGTGAGCGTAGCTTCCACCGCACTGTCAGCTTAGGGATGAAGGAAGTATAGTATCGTCGTGATGACGCGACGCTGTGAATCTGTCGTGCCTGGAGTTCGTAAGCCGGGGCCTTCCAACAACGGCGTACGATGTGTCTACACGTAAGCTTTTCTCCTTCGCTTTTCCAGCCCTCCTTTGTGCGTCTGTTCAGCTCTTCCTACGAGGCTTCGCGCTCAGGTGGCCGTCGTTTATTTCCTCCGATGCTCTTTCACAACATTTCACCATGCAAAATAATTTTTGTCTTCTTTTTTAAAGCTTGCAAACGAACTTTCTGATTTAAGACAAAAGTAATTTCAATAGTAATGGGTAATTTTTTCGAAATTGCTGCCTGAAAGTAATTAGTTACATTACTATATTACTAGCCCAGAGAAGTAATTCATTACATTATTCAGTACTCCAAAAAGTAATTTAATTACTGTAATTCCATTACAGTAATGTCCATTACTGCCATCTCTGGTAGGCACTGCTCTCTAGCGAATCGTTGCTCTTTTTGTCATAGCAAATGATGTGAATCCTTCATTGTCCTACTTGTTGCTAAAATGTCCGCGCATTTGGGAACCCAAAATGTTATTAATGAAGCTATTTTGTATTAAATTGGATTTTCGGGCAGCTAGATCGCGATCGCCGACCGAGGTAAAGCGAAGCAAATAAGACGTTAAATGTTTACACATTGAGACGTCATCGGAAATGGTCATGTAAATTAAATGTTTGTCAGAAAGCATTTTCCTCGAGGAGTTATGAGGGCGAGAAAATGCAAATATTTGTGTCATATGAGAAAAATTCATATAGTGCCAATTCACTGCGCCTTATTATTTATTATTTATTTATTTCACGTTCCCCTGCGGTGCCAGTGTAATTATTGCGGGGGGCGGTGTAGCCACAGTAGGGTAAAATATAATCACCTAACATGGGCATGCATAAATGAAACCAACGAGGAAAAGTAGACGCTAAACAAACCGCATAATCATCTCAAAGCAAAAAAACAAAAAAAAAGAATGTAAGAATTTTGTTGGTTGAATAACCCCACTGAAAGTCACACAGTGTTTAATGGGCGGAAGTTTACGTTGAAACTCTACAGCGTGTTAATCCTCTACAACGCAAAAAAATAACACAACAAACAAACAAACAAACAAACAAACAAACAAACAAACAAACAAACAAACAAACAAAATGGTTTTTAAAAATCAGCGACCTGGTGTATCAAGCTGTAATATTTCTCAACTACCTCCTTTACTCGTCCAAGTAACGTACTAAAATTTTATTTCTCTACTCCGTATAAGGCAACATAATAACAAAAAAACAAACACAAAAAACAAGAACAACAGATTTTTCCAAAATGGTGGAGCGGCAGCTGTCGGAAGGGATGGAACGACGGCCATGTTTGCAGAGGTTATTCAGAGATCGTGCCACTAATGCCGGCAAGTGTTCGCAAGTGCTCAAGCGCGCGTTTTTTCAATTGTATTTGCGTCAATGTTTGTCAAAATCGACTCTCAGTATGGGTATTCACAAAAATTATAAAAGCATAGCGTGTGACGCAATCAATCGCAATAAAGACGCTAAATGCTGCTTTGCAAACCACTTACCCTCATTAACAACGATTTTTGTCTCGTACATCGCCTGCTTTCGCAGTTGGCTAGCGCTGTGGTCCTCAGTAATTGGTTTTATTAATGTATAGCTATTTTGTTCCCATTGTTCAAATGACGTGCCGCGATGCGAAAACTCACCTTCACGGAAAGAGCCAAGGTGACGCTTTGGTTCACTGAGACGAGAAGCGATATGCAGATACGATGCCAGCCTGCCTTCCGCAGACCCTCTCGGCGGACAATTATAAAGTGGAAAACGGAAATGTTGAAAACAGGAGCCAACGCCACGCACTGGCGTTCCTAAAGAGGAGACGACGAGAAGCAGTCCTCGCTGCGTTTGAAATGGCGCCCCACCTCTTCATCAGGCGGGTTGCTCGTCGGCTCGGCGGAACCGCGGAGTCTCGTGTGGCGGGTGCTGCGCCAACGAATGTATCCCTTCAAGGCGCGGGAAATACGCTAGCAGAATCCGGAGGACTAAGGGCAAGAATCAACCCCAGCCACCTGCGGTTCTAATTGACGGACGAAGCTGTCTTTCAGTTCGATGGCCGCGTGAATAAGCATACGTGCAGTTCTGGTCAGGTTTCAGCCCTCACAGGTCGACCGAACCTGCTCTCCAGTTGCCAAAAGTTGTCGTCCTGACGCGGCATCTAAAGAAAAAAGTTGTTGGACCTTTTTTTTTTTTTGACGGCTCTGTAATCAAGCAGTTTTACATTAGATCCTCCAGGAAGTCCTGGTCGAGCTCGATGCTCTGCACATGTTGCGTGCTGTCTGCATTTTTCAATAGGATGAAACTCCTCCCCACTCCGCTACCCCCGTGAAAACTGGCTTGACGTTATCTTTCATGGAAGTTGGGTAGGCCGAGGCTCCCTGAACACGCATTGGCCTCCGTGGTCCCTAGAACTCACTTTACGCGATGTTTTTCTGTCTGAGGATATGTTAAGCCCAAGGTTTATGCTCAATGAGCGAGGAACATCCCTGAGCTCCAAGACCACATCCGTGCTCCTTTAGATAGAATAACTGGCGAGATGCGGGACGCCCCCTTTCGAGACGAAAAAATAAGGCCTGCTAAGTGCATCGTAGCACGTCGAGCTTGAGAGATTACTTTTTTTTTCGTTTTTGTAAGTGTGCGTGTGTGCGAGTCAGGAGCGTGAGTGTGTGCGTGATAGAGCGAAAGTGAGATCTGACCCACTACGATGTCTGTAGTTTTGTTGCCAACGGCTCTTTCGAGAACCACCAAGTCATTGGTTTGTTGAGGTGCATTCAGGAGCCGTCTTCGTGTCTATTGGGAGAGAAAAAACTGCGAAAGCAAATGCAGAAAACAAGAAACTTTGGTAATGAGGATAAGGGATTTGTAAAGCAGCATTTAGCGCCTCTATTTAGCACCATCGATTGTGTGATGCTCGACGTGCTGAAAATGCGAGCTGGAAATATTATATAATTCTTAGCTTGCTTTTTCGCAAATATAGGAAGCGCAAACTGAAACGCGCGATGGAAATAGAGAACTAAATTTACCACGAAGTTCGGCACTTTGCTCCTCTGCGCGGCTTGCCGGCATTGGTAGCGCCGTCTCAGAATAAGCTCTGCAAACATGGCCGTCGTTCGATCTCTCCTGACATCTGCCACTCCACCATCGAAAAAATCAGTTAGTAGTAGAAAACATGCACCAACTCGGCCACCTGTCAATCAAAGCCCCCAAGGGGGCGGGGCCAGCCCCGACCAATCACAGAGCCGCAGTGCGGGGCCTCTTCCCTTTCTCCCATCCCAGGGACCAATGACAGGGCATGGGCGTTGGCCAGTGACCAATCGGAGCTCGCCCGGGTCCCGCCCCCTCCCGAGGTAGGCGGTACGTGAGGTCACGTACCTCAAACCTCAGACCTCAAACCTCAAACCGCAAGCCTCAGACCTCAAACCACAAGCGTGGTTGACCCGGTGTTGACAGCTGCGGTCATCATCTGATAACAACCACGTGATGTCACAGAGGGTCCGAGCTTCGTTTGACAGAGGGCGCTATAGGACTTGAATTGCGGCGCTCAGGGCGTCTCACGTGTGATGTCACAGGGTTCGAGCTGCGTTCGGCAGAGGGCGCTCACGTGATGTCGCACAGGGTTCGTGCTGCATCCGAAGGAGGGCGCTGCGCTCCGGTCACATGACGGTCACGTGTTTGAATTTCAATCGCTGCGCGGTAAATGCCCCTTTTATTCGATAAAAAAGGCTCCGCGGCCGGCGGGGAATCAACCTTGCTACTTCGTGCTCACCAGCCCGACGCACTACCCCCTGAGCTACGAGCACATTTTTTTTTCTTTATTGCCTGACTTTGCACAAGCGAAAGATTACAGATGACTAAAAAGTTAAAAAAAAAACCAAAGCCACAGTGGCTAATTTACACAAGAGACCAGCGACAAGAACAGAGGGATGACACATCCAAACACATCCAATCAGTTATGGGTCCTTGAGGGTCGCCAGCTCCTAAAAAAGCGGCAAATAATCGGGAGGAGGTTGCTGCATTTTAAACACTTCCTTTAGGTAACATATTGTTTCAACAAAATACTCAAGCGCAGGACGCACGTCGACGTCTGCGTGTCTCACCGCCATACGACATCGCCACAAACTATGTAGGCCGACAAGCATGATCATGTCATATGGCACCAGATTATTCCCTCCCTCGACACAAAGATAGCGGATCCCATGAGGCGTTAACGGAAAGTCTTTTTTCAAAGTTCTCTGAAGGACGTCCCATAAGAACACTGCGTCCCAGCAGTTGAGGAACACATGCTCTATTGATTCCGGCTCTTTACACAAAAGACAGTTCACTGACCAGGCTACAGGGATACCTTTCCCTTCCAGCCACACTTTAACCGGCAGGGTTTCACTATGCAGCTTAAAAAAGAACGTTTTGGTGTAAGCAGGGACCAACATTCGCTTAACACGTTTTAAAACGTCCTGACCCGTTCCGGCGCTGAACACCGAACGGTACAGCGGAGTGGGAAGGAGTGAAACAATCAGGTCTTTGGTCAGCCGTTTGCGCGACACACTGGACAGATATTCAAGTGAAAAACGAGCCACTAGAAACCGGTAGGCGGAAACAACTTCTTTCAAATAACCTCGCACATCGGAGCTCAGGTCTACGTCTGTCGAGACAATAAACTCGGGCAGCGCACTGCGCAGCCGCACCTGAATGACCGTGCGTAAAAAGCTGTTCTTTTGGTCCCTTAGAAAAATAAACCTATTTACCAGTTGTTTGACAAAAAGATTCGACAGACCCAGACCACCATCTTTCACACGCAGAAAAAGGTTAGTTCGGCTCGTGCGCTTCCAACACGAGCCCTAAATAAAAACCGCAAAAACACGATGCAATCGCTGAATGTTGACTCGCGAACAGTGTAACACCTGTAACAAATACCAGATCTTCGCGGCAAAAAAAAAAAAAAAAAAAATTACAAACTGAGGCGCGTGCAAAAATTGAAAAGTCCTTACCCCTCCACCCATCCGCCTTTTCGCGTAATGCACAAGTTTGTTCGCTCCAAAATTCTGTGTTGTCCCTGTACTGCTCCATCGGGAGTCCAAGATAACGCGCCGGCGTGGTTGACCACGTCACACGCTCTAAAACATTGGGTTTTGAGGGCCAGTCACCGTGCCAACAGCCCAGACAGTTTTGCCAATTCACAGCACTACACGTCTGCTCGCAGAACTTCACTGTTAGTTCTATGGCTTTCTTTACACTTTCTTGATTCGCACAATAAATAGCTACGTCATCGGCGTAAGCCAAAATGCGAACCTCTGTGGCTTGTAAGTTGAAGCCGCGTATTTCCCCACTACGGATCACACTAAGGCAGAAGGGCTCAAGGAAAATGCAAAAAAGTAGGGGCGAAAGTGGGCATCCCTGCCGCACGGAAGAAAAAAGGGGGATGCGCTCACTCACACTCTTATTAACCACGAGGCTGGTGGCGCAGTTGTGGTAAGCCATGCGTAACCCATCACACAGCACGGACCCTAAGTTAACATGTTCTAAAATAGAAAAAAGAATTTCGTGAGACACACGGTCAAAAGCTTTCTCAAGGTCTACTTGAAGTACCGCTACCTTTTGTTGGAAAGCATCGCAACACTCCAAAATACTTCGCGCTATATGCACATTAGTAACTATAGTTCTCCCCTTGATGCCACACGTCTGGTGAGGACCGACTATAAGGTTTATCACGCCCTGTAGTCGCTCCGCCAGAACCTTCATAAAAATCTTATAGTCAACATTCGTCAAGGTAATCGGGCGGTAGGCTCCGACCGAGCGGAGCTTTACTTGATCCTCGCTCTTTGGAATTAAAACGGTGTGGGTAAACAAAAATGACGGGGGTAAAACTTTAAGTCGGTACGCTTCGGCAATCACACAATGCAAGAAAGGAGCCACTTGGTCCTTAAATGTTTTGTAAAATTCGGCTCCCAGACCATCAGGCCCAGGCGATTTTCCGATCTTCAAATCATCTATTGCCTTTTCAATTTCACTTAACATAATAGGTTGTTCTAGTCTTTCCTTGACGTCGTCAACCACTTTCGGCATAACCGGTAAAAAGAAATTTCGGAAATCACCCCACTTGGGTGTGCGATAACTGAAGAGCTCTTTGTAATGATTAACAAAAGCTTGCTCAATACTCTGCCTATCGTTGGTCAACGTTCCGCGATAAAACATTTCGCTGATTTCATTTTTCACGGCATATCTCTTTTCCACGCCAACAGCTCTTTTAGTGGGCACCTCCCCCTCAGATAAGCGTTTCAAACGCGCCCGTACGATAGCTCCCTGATACTGCTCAGTATCTAATGCTTCCAGAGGCTTCTTAAGGCTTATATTATCGTCAGTAAAAAGCCCAGGGGATACGCATTCTTCGCATAACAACTCTTTCAGCAGGTCGTTTAATTCGCGCTTTACCTTTTCCTGTTCATATTTCAAAGCACTTGAGCGTTCTATAGCCCTCATTTTCACATCTTGTTTAAAAAGTTCCCACTTTACCCCAAAATTGTTCCCTTCCGCCCTCGCCAACTCTTCTAAGGTTTGGCGAACAGAATTAACGAAGTATTCGTCCCGAAGGAGCTTGGTATTGCATCTCCAAAGGTCCCAACTAAACTTTTTCTGCGACTCTTTGGATGAGCACAGTGAAAACGAAACAAGACAGTGGTCGCTAAAAGACACACAATCTACAGCATATTTTTTACACGCTCTTAGCAAATCGGCGGAACCGTACACCCTGACAAGGCGCGCGTGACTTGTCCCCTGAAAGTGAGTAAAACGTAGAGCCCCCCCACTTGACGTGCAGTTGGCAACGTCTTCCAGACCGTAACTTTGAACTATGCCCCCCAAAAGTAAAGCACTTTCATCTCTAAATCTACCGCTATTCGACCTGTCGCGGGCCGCACACACACAATTGAAGTCACCCATCAAGATAACGCTCCGATCGGTCTGAACATACTTATCAAGGAACTCAAAAAACAATACGCGTTCATCTACTCTATTAGGTGCGTAAATGCACAAAACACGAAAGTGGAGATTAGACGAAGAAAAATCACACAAAACAAAGCGTCCCGACTCGTCACTAACCACCTTTTCCACAGTGAACAAAAATTTTCGCAAAAACAAAAGACACCCGCCGGAAGTTCCGACGGCGTGGCTTACGCAGACATCATACCGCGGCTCGAACAGCCGCACCATGCTCTCCGTTTGGCCCTCACCCTCAATCTTTGATTCCTGAACCGCCACGATATCGAGATCGTGGTCGATAAAGAGGCGGTTCAGATGGCATTGCCGTCGTCGTGAACACAAACCCCGCACGTTTAACGTGCCTACCCGCAACGTTTTTTTCTAGCACTTTGAGATTTAAAGAAGCAGCCGGAGTGCATGGTGCTTAGAACGAACTGAAAAATACAAAGTAAGGAAAAGCAACAGTACAGTCAAGGTCATAGCGACTCACTTAGGTTGTTCCTTAGTGCGTGGGCGCGACGCAGACCGCTCACGGTAATGTCCCACCTTGCCGACCCACTCGCGTTCGAGGCGTCGTAGTTGCCTTTCGCCAGCGTGGGGGTTGACTTCGTCGAACCGCCTTTTAATCTTCCCGGCCGTGACGTCCATGGGCTTGCTGCCATCGTCATCGTTGTCCTCGCCGTTGGCTCCGTCTTCGGCCTTGGCGTCGCCATCGTCCTTCGCTTTGGCGCTGTCGTCGCTCTTGGCCCTGGTGTCGTCGCCACCTCTGGCCTTGGTGTCGTCGCTGCCCCTGGTGTTGTCGCCGTCCCTGGGCTTGGCATATTCGCCGCCCATGACCTTGCCGTCGTCCTCTTCTGCCCTGGCGGTGGCACCAGGCCCTACAGGCTTCTCGGCCTTCTCATGCACGACTTCTTCGAAGACCCCAGGGGTCTCCTGGACCGTCGGTGCCGAAGCCGAGGGTTCTGGCGTCCTCTCCACCGAGACTGCGTCGACCACCGCAGCCTCGCTTGGGGTTTCCGGCACCGTCACCGTCGCCGCCGACGCCGCTTTCTCAGCTTCGTACTCGTCCATGAGGTTGAGGTCATCCGGCGCCTCTTGGGTGTTGATGCCGGTGGCGCGGGCGTACGTCTTAACGCACGCCGCGGCCTCGTGTCCAAAAAGCCCGGCACTGGGCACACAAGGGCACCCTACAGTCCCGACGTATATGGCCTGTTCGGCGGCACCGCAGACAGATCGGCGCCCGGCCTGGGACGACGACGAGAACCTTCCCTCCACAAATCCGCAGCTGGTGCGGAAGGCTTTCCAGGGCGACTCCTTCGTTCAGTTCAGCTCCATCCGCACGGCCAGCGTGGTGGACTCGACGTCAACGAAGCCATCAATTTTCCACCTTTCGCGGATAATCTCCTCGACCACGCCAAAGGGTTCAAAGGCGCGGCGCACCGTGTCCACCGGGATGTCGAAAGTGACCCAGTGGAGCTTGATGCGAAGCTCTCTCCGACTCGGGTCGACGACGAGACAAAACCGGCCTTTAACTTCCAAGTGACCGGCTTCCAAAAGCTTTGCCTTGTCTTCCGGCGTGCGCAACTTGAGAAGCCAGACGTGGCTCATCTGGAAAGCACCCAGACCAGCCACGCCCGGCAAAACGCCCGCCTTGTTCAACGGCTCTCGGAAATCCTCAATCCGGTACGGTCGACCTTGCAGGTCAGCGTGAAGTATCACGCTGAGCTTGGCAGCATCTCCGGTGGGGAGGGCAGGCAGTTGCAGACGGTAATCTTTAGGCAAAAAAGAAACACTCGTTTCACCGCGGCCGATAACGGCCGCCGCCGCTTGCGGGGAGCGATTCATGAGCACGTCCGCTCGGGCTGAAAGCCCAAATCCTGAGCTCTGAGCCATCTGAGCTACGAGCACATTGCTTCCGAGACCGCTTAAGTCGGGTTAGTTGTTCGTGTGTGTGTGTGTGCAATTCAGATCACGTGTTTTCCTGCCACATGGCTTTTGTAATGCGGTTAAAAACAGGATGCGTCATTGCCGCAGGTTATGTGACGATGGTCGTGTGACGTTGCTCGTCTTCCTATCACGTGATTTCGCGCGCGCGCGATTCAAGCGGTGCTCGCGGACTCGTCACCTCGGGAATGGCTTTCGTAATCTGGGTGAAAAAAACAAACAAACAACCCTCACGGAATTCGAACACGTCATTGCACCAGGTCATGTGACGAAGCCTATCTATACAATTCCGTCATGTAGGAAGAAGTCTAGACAGGTTTCGTATATGTCTCGAGAGCTCGGAATGTTATTTTCTTTTTTTTTCATATGCAAATGAAATACATTGTTTTGACGCTCCGCTCGGTCGCTTTTGTTTATTCAGCTGTCGCATCGGGGCTCGGAACGTCACTTGTGCGCCGGAGGTCGATCTGACAATATGCTCGTGCGTGAACGTCTCGATGGCTGCGAAGAAGAACACACTCGATGGAGCGATGTCGAAGCCTGCGCTGCACATCGAAAAGCAAACAACAACTTCTTTGTGTCTGCGTTGGATCTGCTGGTGGACCTCGTCATTTTTGGCAAGTTCGTTCCATATGAAGTGGACCCCGTGTTCAGGATGATAGCCCACGTCTACGAGAGCTACAAGGGGCGGGACAAGGAGTGGGAATCGCACGAGCAGCCCTTTGTGCTCTTATCCCATTGGTCGGGCAAGGTGTTGACCAAGGGGGCCGCATCGGAGACGACGGACGTGGTGGAATTCATCACGGATACGCTGAAGACCATCAAACGCGCGATGCAATATAAGCACCACATCGAAGCAACCTACATCCATTTCCTGACCACCGACGTCCTTCGATATCGCCTCATCACCGTGGATACCGTAGACTCGTGGAAATAAAATAACTAACCCTAAGATGACTGCGTGTCTCTCTCCTGTGGTTGGTCGCCTTGTTAAAGACTGGACCCTGATAGCGGTCCGGTCAGTCTGCACTCGACCTACGGACAGATCGGTCGTGAAGAAGCGAAATGAGGGATGAGTTTTACGTGAATCTATTCTCAAATGCCTCGTCGGGCATTTTTCACGACAATAGTTTGAGCAAGTTCAAAGTACAGCTGTCCCAACCTATTATATTAAATGAACCGTACGAGGTAGCCCTAGAGGAACTTAACTTCCCATTTAGCATCAAGAATGTGACGAGCCCATCTAACGAGCTGTACTTGGTCAGGTCTACGGATGTCGGGAAAGTGGAAGGCAGCAAACAGCTCCGAATACAGCCAAAGCGAGACTTTATCGCGCTGGTGAAAAGTGCCCTGCGAGAGCTCTTTGGTCCCAAGACGAGCTTCGAGCGAAAAGGAAAATGTTACTCTTTAAGCTTCCAGAGAAACAACGCACTGCGCATGTCACCTACATTGTCGAAAAAACTCGGATTCACAGAGATCGTTTTTGGAACAGGTCTGCCCGTGGAAGGCAGCCCCGTGGAGGAAGATACATTCGATCGTGAGGTGCAGGTAGAGCTGACGAGGGTAAAGCACCTGATGACTCAGGACCGAATTGAGATCCTCGAGGGCTTCTACGAATCGCCAGAAGATCTCATTAACGCGATAAACAGCGCCTACCAGTCTCATCTTAAGCTCAATTCCTCGAAAATATTGCTTCGTTATAATCCATACATCAAAGTCGTAGAGTTACAGTTGCACCACAGCGGGTATATCTTAATCAATGCTCACTTATCCCACATGCTTGGCTTCGGCCAGAAAAGCGTGTACACTTCCTTCTCGGTGGCAGACCGTGATGTTATATTATTTCCCAGCAATTACATTTTTACCTATTGCGATATCATAGAAGCGGAGCACGTCGGCGACGTGAAAGCTCCTCTCTTGAGAGTCGTCCCATTCGTAGTGTCAAAACGAAACGAAATGATATCGTATTCTTTCAATCTACCACAATATAAGAAGGTGATCGTAAAAGAAGTCAGCACCATTTGTCTCGAGCTTGTTGGCGAGAGAGGAAGCTACATCCCATTTCTGGACGGATCGGGTCGCGTTGCAGCCACTCTTCATTTTAGGAGATGCACGTAAAGTCCCCACCGTGTTGTTTAGAACATTTCTCGGAGTCCGGAGAAAGACCGCTCACGCATTTTGTGTCCGGGCCCCTGTTCCAGGTTGGGAGCGGACTACTGTCGGACATTTATCAGAGGCTATCGCCAGTGTTTACAAAGCGAGTGGCCCCTTACCTGGGTCGAAAGCTAGTGTCCACGGGTAGAGATATCGCAGAGCGAATGAGACAGGGTTCCTCGCTGAAGGACGCCGTAAAGAAGGGAATTGGCCGCACGTATCGAAGCACCAGAGACGAGTTTCTCCAAAAGCTGCAGTCTGGTGGAGGGCATAAAAGAAAGGCGTCCAGCCAGTGCTGTTCACTCTCTGGACGACAAAAGAAAGGAAAGGTCGTGCATGACTTTTTCGATACCTAAAAAAATGACGGGCGATATTTTTACCCTGCACGAGCGTTCCTGTCTGTGCACCAGCGGAGAGCTCGATCTGTTCTCTCTTCCGCCTACGTCTTTTGCTTTGGAAAAGTCCGAATATATCGAATTCTTTCCGGTCGCCACGACAACACCCACTTCCGTCTTAGAATTTCACGTTCCGTCTCTAGGACCTCACTTTTACGATCTGAAATCAAGCTTCCTGCACATCCAGTCAAAAATCGTGCGAGCCAATGGCGATCCCGCGAGCACCACCGCGACGGACGGAACTGTCACGCACGATAAGGTCATACCGGTTCAGGCATTTGGAAGCTCCCTTTTTCAATACTTACACCTGTATCTGAATCAGACTTTGGTGAGCCAGTACGAGAATTATGCTTATCGTTCCTATCTCGATATTCTCCTGCACGCAAACCAGACGAGTAGGGATCACTCTCTTTCCGCGATGCTCTACGAAAAAGACCCGGTAAATACGTCCGAAAAGCTCGACATTCCCGCCGATGCTAAGGGCCTTATGGCACGCTTTAAAAGAACCGAAGGAAGTACGCTCTGTGATTTGTTTTGTCCTCTTATGAGTGACATATGTCAGCAGGAAAAGCTTCTCTTGAACGGGGTGGATATTCGTATCGTGCTGCGGCAAAATACCGAAGATTTCAGGCTCTTGGCCGCTTCGACGGTTCCCCAGAAACACGTCGTCCAACTTCCTCGCATTGTGCTCTACATTCGACGCGTGCAAGTTGCCCCGACGGTGCTTGTGGGCATCGAAAGACGTCTGCAGTCCTCTCCCGCGACTTATCTACTACGTGGGGTGGAGATCAAGACCAGAACCGTTTCGCCCGGTGTGTCGCACATTGTCCTCGACGATCTGTATCCGCATCGAGTGCCGTCAAAGCTCCTCGTCGCTTTCGTGAAGAGCGAGGCGTTTCAGGGAAGTCGCGAGCACGACCCATTCAAGCTCGAACACTTCAACTTGAAAACGGCGGTCCTGGACGTGGGTGGCTGCCAGCAGACGGAGCAGTTTGATTTTGCTCAAGATCTGTACATGAAGGCCTATATGAGCTTCCAACACCGCCTCAATCGAAGAGACGTTCCCTACTCTAAAGGTGCCTTCTCAAAAGACTCCTTTCTGCTCTACTATATTTTGACTCCGGACAGGGAAGAGTAGAGTCTTTGTCCAATCTCCACGGCGAACGTGAGGCTCACCTTGACCTTCAAGCAAGATCTAACTAAAGCCATCACCATTCTCTTTATGTCAGAAACGCCTCGCGTCTTGGAAATTGACAAGGAGAGAAACGTCAAGTTTGCCGCTTGAATTGGAAGAACACGAATTTTACCCAATGTTCGCGGGAAATCCCTGCACGCGTCCCTGGTTTCGTGGCACGTTCGCATGCAACGAGATTGGTCAAGAGACAGCGTCACCCGGTCTTTACGTAGTGAATACGGCACCGAGGTCTTCGTTCGGTGAACACTGGGTTCTTTTCTACGTATGCCCAAAGGACAAGGCAATTAGTTATTTTGACAGTTTCGGAATGATTCCGATTCACGGGGAATTTTACGACTTAATCGAAGGCGCAGCGAGTTTCTTCTACTCCAAGAGAAGAATTCAAGGAACTCTGTCGCACAAGTGCGGACTTTACTGTCTATACGTGGGTGCGCGCCTGTGTTGCGGTGTACCGCTCCGCGAGTGCATCCAAGCTTTCTCGTCGAGCGACTACCGACGGAACGACACACACAGTTCCATACTCGTGCCCAAGAAATTTCCTTCTCCTGCGCTAAAGCTCTCCTGCTGCTCCGCTCTGTAACCTGATCTCCAAAATAAAGCCACAAAAAAGGACACAAAGCGAGGATGGATTTTTTTCTTTTTTTATTCAAAATGCACTGCATCTAAGATATTCTCGAAACATGGAGAAACAGATGGCGCGCGCGACAGCTCTTTATTAGGGTGCCTACATGTCTGTCTGTCTCAGGGTGAAGACATCCATTGTTGCACTGAATGTTCAGCGCGTGACGCTCTCGCGCACTGGGTGCGTGACTTGGGCGCTAAAATGGCGTCTCGGCATTAGCCAAAGCTACGCGCTCGAGCTGACTGACACCGGATTGCGTGTACTTCAAAATGCATAAAAAACGATTGGGCGTAAAAATGGCTGAGATGTCACCACTCAAGCAAAAGCGCGCGTGTGTATGAAGGCACTCTAGTCTTTATACAAATATCAAACACTTGGTGAAAAACAAAAAAAAAAAACCTCGCGCTACGTGAAAATGCCTCTTTACAATACCCTCTGTACACACACACACACACAAACACAAATACATCAGCTTGAAATGAAAAAAAAAAGCACTTCACGAGAGGCTCCAATGTCCGAAAGGAAGAGTTGAAACGCCGTCCGAGTCGATGAAGCGCTTGTTGTCGAACGGGTTGAGTCCTATCTTCTCCACGGCAACAGTTTTGTTCTCGCACAACTTACGAGCGATGGTTCGCTGCGTGATCTTGTGCAGAGTTTGTTGCTCGAGAGTTTGAACGTACAGCTCGTAGGTTAGCTTACGGGACTCGCACCTTTTCACTCCTTTCGCCCTCACGTAGTGCTCTCGGGAGGCTAGTTCCATCGAATAGAGTTTGGGTTTTAAACAAACAAATCCAAGAATGTGATCTTTTGGGAGCTCGTTTTTGAACACTCCTAGTTTCATTTTGTTTGCGGGAGAGAACAAGGGGTGATCGGCTGGGTACCCAGAAGTATCCAGGTGAGTTTCGGCAAGGGTCGCGAGCTTCGAGTCTACATCCGCGTCGGTGATTTGGAGAATGAACGAGTCCGTGTCGCTGTACGCTGCGCGAGCGTCGGGGAAAACGCGCCTGACCTGCTTGTAAAAAAATTCGTACATGACCAGTTTGGACATCTCAAGGATAGAGAAGCCAGCGTACACGGGTTTGTTCAAGTGTAGGGTTCTCTGGGAAAACTGAAAGATCACCACGGTCGGGCTGATTGCCGCGAACTGTCTGAGGTGAGGCTTCTGCAGGTTTTTCAGCACTTCGTCCTCGCTCACGCTACTGACAACGTTATTGTACTGACGTGGGTTTTCGATTGTCTTACCATAAATTGAATTCATAATGAGCTTAGATAGGTTCTTTTGAAAGGCATTTGTCGCCTGTTTTCGGAGGTTGTGGTTAAAGTCGATGAAATCTTTAAGGAATGCACTCTGCGAAAACTTCAGAACGCGATGAATGACCTTTAGTTTTAAGCCCAACTCCAGATACAGCTTGAGATTTCGGTAGTGGATAACGTAATTGCGTTTCGGGTAAAAGGTGAGAAGCAGCTTTCGCTCAGACTCTCGCTGGGGTAGGTGAAATTTTTCGACGAGCGGTTTTTGATAGGGTGAGAGCCATTCGAGCGGGACTCCTCGTTTCTCGGGAGCCAGGGGAAAGTCCGCGTGAGAATCGTGTAGTTCCCGAGGATAGTCGAGGTCCACCTCTAAAATGTAACCCTCGGGCGCGTCGTCGGGAACCTGCTGGAAGTAGAGAGCGTCGATTTCCTCGCGGTCTAGCCAGCGAAAATCTGCGCATGGAAGGTGTTGTCGTATGGTGGATGCGTACAGGCCGTTCACGTCGAGGTCTAAAATTTCAAAAACCGCCGTGTTCGGATCGAAACATGCGGTTCCTGGCACGTTAGCCCTCGTGTTACGAATGGCACATTGAACGATTCCTCCTCGAAGACCCGCTTCGATGAAGAGATACGCATCCACGTCGTCGAGCAGCTCCAGTTTTACCCCAGTCTGTTTAAGTGCGCAGGCGAGACTGAGCGCGGGGAGGGAAACGTAGTGAAGCGGATCGAGCTCGTACGTGTCTAAAGTCCATTTTCTGAAATTTTGGAACACGTTGGCGAGAAGTAGGCAGTCGAGTTGCAGGTAGCAGTCACTGTATTCTCCTAGGCTTTTGAAATTAAATGTTTCAAAGACGGTTTGGGCGTGACGATAGTCCTCCTCTGAAATTTGACTGTCGTTAAGCTTGTTGTAAAACGACTCGCGCGACGGTAGCTCGGGCTCCCGGTAAGCCTCGAAACTGGTCACGTAGTCGTAGGGAAATACGCCTTTCCGCACCAGAAGCTCAACGTGTTGCGGAAACGCCTCCTTTAGGCAGCACAGGTTTTCTAGTCCCTTGGAACGGAGGTCCTGAACCAGCGCGTCCAAGCTGGCGGGGAGAAATGCCAGACTGTCGAGAAACCGCAGGTTACCCACGTCGAGTCTCTTAAATTGTTGGCAGCTAGTGGCGAGCACTTTAATATCCTTAGACTCGAATAAGTCGAGTTTCGGTAGGATAAAGGCCAGGTCATACGAATGGTTGTGCGCAAGCACTGGAATGACTTTCTTGTTTACTTTCAGATTTAAATTGCATCCCTGACACAACGACTGCCTGTACGATCCGCTGAAGTGGTCGTGATCTCTGACTTTTCTCTTTCGATTTCAGAACGATTCGCCACAAATCGCGCAGTGAGAGGCCGACGCGTGAGCCTGTTCGTTCACGCTCATCATTGGTACTTCCTCGCTTCGAATCCATTCGCCAATGAGCTTTGACAATTGATTAAGAATGGAAATGAACTTTTCCACGCAGTCCTCGCCCCGGTACAAAAACTGCTCGACGATGCGCGAGTCCGTGGATCGGATTACGAGTATGCAAAATGAACTGGGGACGTGCTTCTCGTAAGCCTGACCCATGTTTTCCGCTTCCAGAATGGCCTCGAAATCGTAGACGCAAAAGTAGGGGAAAGGTTCCATCGCGTGTGGGCTCCGGAAATACAGCGCGTCCCCCTTTGCAGGACACACTGTTCGGACTGCCTTCTTTTCTTTACACAGCGATAAATGACTTCCAAGCGCAGTGCGGAAGCGAAATTCCATCATACACCTTTTACAGCGAAAGCGGTGAGTGCGCCTGTTCGCGAAAAGTCTGGCAAAGTTGGTGATTAGAACAAAGTGATCGTCTATTAGGAGCAAATCCACGGGCTTCTCCCGCTCGCTATCGTTGACTTTGAGTGGGTAGACGAACCTTTGTTCTCGATCGTAGCCGTACACGTTCACGGACACGGAGTTTTTCCTCTCGAAAGCCTGTACGTCTTGCGGAAACGTCACTGAATACCTGGTGGGGAACCAATACTTGGTCATATGGTCTCGGTAGCAAGAAGCTCTCGGTGGTTTAGAGGGTACGGGATGGAGACCGGCGAGCACAGAAAACACAAAGCACATGTTTCTTTCCGAGTTAGTGAGTTGCTCGGTCACATTCACTAGGCACTGTCTGCTTGGGAGTTCACCGGGCAACACAAAGCTTGCACAACCTACCGTGGGCGGAATGAAACGTCCAACGGTGATGGTGCAGGTCTGAATGGCGACAACGACGAGTCCGGACCCACGTTCTTGATACTGTTCGAGGCGAGCAGAGATCTCGGCACATGCAGTCTGTAGAGCATCGCGAATGCTACCTTCGGCCCAGACTGTGTGCACTGAGCAATGAAAGTAGTGCACGCTGAATTCGAATTCGTCGTCGCCATTGAGACGAGTCATTTCCACGGTTAGTGTGATGAAAAAACGCACTGGCATTTCATAATGCCTAAAAACATTGGCCATTGCGTCGGACTGAAGCCGAAAAAGCGTGGATACATCGTGAGACTCGTCGTCGCGCTCGTGCAAATGCATATCATACACCGCGGTAAAGTTCCGAAAAGCGCACAGCGAGTTGATGAAGGGAAGGCAATCTTGTGGCGGGATATTGTGCACCTGGGCCCGATGAACTTGTAACGACTCCGCGCTGGAGTACTGCTGGCGCTCTCGCACATCGCACAAGTGGCAGGTTACCATTTTTGTTTTCTCGAATTGTCCCGGGCGACTCACGAGAAAGCAATGACCGGTGACCGCTCGTCACCGCGGTTTTCTCCATCGTGAGTCCGTTCATCGCCCTCATGCTCTGGATGTCTTGCTCATTCAGTACGGCGAACCGCTTCGGTAAAAATACTTTTACCACATCGCTCTCGAGCTGAAGAGTCACACAAACGGATGGCCCGTATCGCTTGTCCATACGCCTCACCTCCAGCACGGGTATCTTGACGTTGCACGGAATGGAGCCCATGCTGACAAACAAAGACGACGACGACGCTCGCAGTGAAGACAGCTTGTCCAGGACCCCGTCCATTTTGGGTTGACCGGAGGGCGGCGCCGATGGCTCGAGGTGAGATGACAGGTGAGAAAATAATCACCTTAGTACACGGCGGACCTGCGAGACCTTTTTCTCGCATTACCTTTTCTTCCGCGGAGAGCAGAGCAGTGAACTGAGACAAGCGGCGGATGAACCCTCGACATTTATACCAAGCGGATTGCGAAATGACGACTCGCCGTGAATCAACACGTGCGTCACTATATATGCAAAGAAAAAAAACACAAAAAAACACGAGACTGAAAAACAAAAGCGAACGAGCGGATTGTCAACACAACGTATACTTAATTTACTTATAAAAAAAAATCACATTCCGAGCTCTCGAGACACGTCCAAACATGTCTAGACTTGTTCCTGTTAGCTACGTACTTCGGTAAACATTGTGATTTGGGTATACGTTCGGGCGTCGTTATAACCCGCACTGTTGCGACGCGTGTGAGCACAGTTATCGTGAAGCAAAAGCCGCGCGAGTCTCCCGCCGCGCGGGAATGTGCTTCGCGCGAGTACTTAGAAACGTGTCTGCGATGCCTTCTTTTCACTCGTCTACGAGCGTAGCATGCATGGTCATGTCTTCGGGCCTGGACAAATTTCGTTTCCAAACGCCGGCGTCAATCACGATGATTGGATCCTCTAAATCGGGCAAAAGCACGTATATTCGCAGCTTGTTGAGATTTAGAAGAGAAATGTTCGACAAAGAGTTTCACGTCGTCTACTACGTCTACGTGTTTCCCCAGAGCTGGTTTTCGGAGACGATCGGGGTCATTTTCACCAAGGAGATCCCGCAAAATTTAGACCCCGAAAGAGACTCGCTGATCATATTCGACGACTTTCTCGCAAATCGAACGAAGCTCAAAGACATTTGTGAATATTTTATAGAAGCTGCTCATCACTATAATGCTTCGGTCATTTTCATCACGCAGAACATGTTCCTCCAAGACGCGTACTTTAGAACAATAAGCCTAAATTCTTCGGCCTTAATTATATTCCGTTCAGTGCGGATTGCCGATCAGCTCCAAGTGCTATCCCGACAGCTCTTTGGGGGTAGCAGGGGGCAGGTTCTACCGCGTATATATTCGGACGCGTGTAGAAAGCCGTTCAGTTACAGTCTGATCGACCAATCGAAAACTTGTCCCGATAATTTCCGTGTGAGAGCAATAATTTCCGTGTGAGAGAGAACATTTCCGAGATTCTGAAATAAGACGACGAACCGGACGACATCAACCTAAAGAAAATAATTCAAACTCTACACAAAATGTTACGTCCGTACACGTCGAATGAGAGTAGCGCACACAGTGAAGAGGTTAGAGCGACACCCATTAGCACGGAAGAACGGACAACGCAGACGAGCGAGCGTGGGGACGACCCTTCCGTCATAGTCAATTACTTCAGCAAAACCTACCGGCAAAAGGGTCGATCGCTTCTGGCTCTACTGAGGCCGCTGCTCACCTGGGACCCGCAAACCTTGGAAATTTCGATCGACGAAAAACCTCTACAGGGATCCAACATTGTGGACCTGGTTTCCTATTTAGTTTCACGCTCAAAGAAATTGCCAGTTCCGGCTCATTTCGATCGCGTCACGAGGTTATTGGTCAAAGAGAACCTGCCAGTAACCATCGTGAATCACGATCGCTTTAAAAGAAGGACCCTCAAAGCGCGGGCGACCATTCGTCGAGGTGCGTCTTCTTCTTCGGTCACTTCGCCAAAGCGCCTTCGTACCGCTTCCCCGGAGCAGCGGAGTGCAGGATCACCGACCTCATCGCCGACCGAACCGGCTCCTGCTGATCCCGTTTCTATCGCACCACCACCTCGTGCCTCGCAGCGCCTGGTCGAGAGAGCATGGAAGAAATTCTAGACATGGATTACTTTAACGACGAGGAAATTCTTTCCGCTTTTCACCCACGACACCGAGCGAAGGTCGAGACGCTCCTCGGCGCGATTTCCTCGGTAATTGCCTACACCCCCGAGGGAATGCTGGTGGTTCACGGAGAGCCGCTCGAGGGATCCAGCATTGTAGAGCTTCTGCACTACGAGCTGTACAACAGGCAGCCTCCTTGGATGAGAGGCGCCATTTCCTCTCACATCAATTGTCACCTAAACCTGACGGCGTTTCGAGCTCGACACTACCGACCCACAGTGCGGTGCGCCCAGAAAGCATGTCTTCGTCACAAAAGAAGGGGAGCAAAGCCGTCTACTACGAAGCAAGTCATCCAGCCTCTTTCGGTGGAATCAACAGGCTCGCACGACATACGGGACGAAGAACGGCGGAAAAGTTTCTAGAAGGATCGGACGCATATACGCTGTTCAGGGAAACCAAGCGCCCTCGCGTTTACCGCAAAACGCTATCCTTTTGACTGCGAGACGTCTATCAGGCTGACCTAGTGGAAATTCAAAAAATTGCCAAATACAACGATGGAAAACGATACATTTTGTTTGTGATTGATACGTTCTCACGATTTCTCACCGTCGTCCCCATAGCTCGAAAGACGGGCGAGGAAGTTGTCAGGGCGTTGAAAATTGTCTTTCGCAAAATAGGGAAAAGCAGGCGTTTATGTACGGATCGTGGTCGTGAATTTTACGGAAGATTGGTCCTCTCGTTTCTGGAGAAAAACGACATTAAATTGTATTCCGTGAATTCGAAGCAAAAGGCTTCGATAGTGGAACGCGTACAACGCACCAACGCACCATAATGAGTCGGGTTTACAAGTACTTTGAGTATGCACGAACCAAACGATTAATTGAAATCCTCCCGGAAATCGTCGAGTCTTAAAATTTTAGCCACCACAGGACACTGAACGCTAGGCCGGTCGACGTTACCCCACAAAACCAGACCGAATTTTTCTTTCACTTATTCCCCGATCCCGGTCGAGTGAAAATACCTAAATTTCGCCTGGGTGAGCATGTGCGCATCCCAAAGATCGTCACCTTCCCGTGAAGAAGTACAAGCAGTCGTTCACGGACGAGGTGTTTATCGTGGACCGAATTCGATTAGGTGTGCCCAATACCTACCACCTAGTCGATATGGTGAGAAAAGAGCCCGTTCTCGGCTCTTTTTACGAGGCAGAACTGCAGCGCGTTTCCCTGGCCGAAAACAAGACCTGGATCGTTGAGCAGATTTTGAGACGCCGACGTGCGCCCCACCCGCAATACCTCGTAAAATGGAGGGGCTACGATTCCTCGCACAACAGTTGGGTTAATGCGAGCGATTTTGAGCAATAAAAGAGATGAAAAAAAAAAAAAAAATTTCGTGTCCTTTACGCGACGCGTCGAGCGATCGTGGGCTCTGCGCGCACATCGCAATACACAAACACGTAACGAGTTTTATCATTTTTTATTCAAAAATTTTGATAGGAGCAATATAGCTTCACGATCGAGATTTATTCCGTACAATGAGGCTTTCCTTCCTCCGATCAGTCGCCGAATTTGATAGATGTTCAGAGGATATCTTCGAAGGTACATGGACTCGCTGATGATGCAGCTGTCTTCACACTCGAGATCATGCTTCCGGGGAGCAAGAACGTCCAGCTCATTGAGACATTGCTTCAGCGCCTCAGTCTGATTCCTGTCCAAATTTACACCGGCTCTTTTCGGATAGCCCTCTTTTGACCATACACGTATTGCTAGCACGGATGCAGGACACTGATGTACTTTGATCTCCTTGTTGAGACTCATCTCGAGCGTGCAATTTCCGTGCAGGCTCGCGTGCGACATGCTGACGCCGATGGTGATCACGCAGACAATTAGAAAGGAGCCCATGATGAGCGCGAGAAGAGACTTGACGGACGCGAGCGTCACCGCCATAATGACGGTGCGCCGTCGTCATATACCACATATATATAGGACGTTGCGTAAACATGCGACAGTTATGTGTGGGGCGCCACGAGGCTACGAGACCGCAAACACCGTTTGAATCGCGCGCGCGCGAAATCACGTGATAGGAAGACGAGCAACGTTAGCGCCCAGCGATGCATTACGTCACACGACCATCGTCACATAACCTGCGGCAATGACGCATCCTGTTTTTAACCGCATTACAAAAGCCATGTGGCAGGAAAACACGTGATCTGAATTGCACACACACACACACGAACAACTAACCCGACTTAAGCGGTCTCGGTGCGCACCGTCCGCGAAGCGACCGCGGAGGGACACCAGCCTCTCGCTGTGATGCAGCTCGACCTCCGCCAGGCGTTCGACAGGGTCTCCCACAAGTTACTCCTGGCGGCGCTGGATCACTTCGGCGTGGGAGAGAGGCTGCGAGAGTTAATAGCTTTGTGCTATCGCGAAATCGGCACGCGGCTGCTCATCAACAGAATCAAGGGTGCGCGCATTCCTATAGGAAGATCGGTCCGGCAGGGGTGCCTCCTTTCGCCAATCCTTTTCGCATTGCAACTTAAACCACTATGCCGCGCCATCAGTGAAGACCAGAGCATCAGGGGACTGCAACTGGGAGACGGGAAGGACGTCAGCGTCTTGGCATACGCAGACGACGTGGCCTTCATCTGCTCGTCAAAGAAGCAAGTGGAGGCCGTCCTGCAGCATGTGGAGGTCTACACCGCCGCATCGGGCGCGGAGATTAACCCAGAGAAGTCCATTGGTGCTTGGCTTGGGTGTTGGGCCACAACTCCCCCAAGATTCGCAGGGATAGGCTGGAGCACCTCGATCGGAAACTACCTTGGCGCCCCTATCGACACGGGGCAATCGGCGATGGCAGTGTGGAAAAGGGCCGCCAACTCCATGGTTGCGAAGCTATCGCCGTGGCAGCCTAGATATATATCCGTCTTCAACCGCTTTCAAGTCTGCAACACCGTGACTTACCCGGCCGTGTTCTACAGGGCTCAGGCCGTCTGCTGCCCGGGGGTGACTGCCAAGAAGATCCACAGAAGCTGGGCCACTTTCGTTTGGAGGTCGCCATGGGAGCGGAAGCGACGCGACAACCTGTTCCTACACCAGGAAAGCGGAGGCCTCGGCCTAGTTAACATCATCATCAAGCTTAAAGTGCAGCGGCTCCTTTTATTCCGGGACGCAAAGGAGCCCACGCTCCTGAGCGCGCTGCACCACCTCGGTTCCCCTTACCTGGGGAGGTGGATGGTGAGCACGAGTGGTCGTACGGCGAAAGCGGCGGCACTGCGCTTTTACAGCGAAATCGCAGAGGCCATACAGTTCTTCTCGGCCCTGTTTTCCTGGGATTACTTGACAACCGTCACCAAGAGGAAACTATACTGGGACACGGTTTCAGCGACTTTCCCGCCACCGCTGTACAGGCCGCCACCAGTTCCCGACGGAGCGGCGCGTCTCTTCAGGTTCGTGCAGCGGCTTCCCGCTCCCACGGCGACAAAGGACTTCTTCGTCCGCATGCACATGGAGGTGCTCCCCGTCAAGTCGTGGCTGCATGGGAAGGGAGTCTTCGTGCCCTGGTCTCTGAACTGCGACCTCTGCGGGAACACCGAGACCATCCAGCACGTCCTCGTCGAGTGCTCGAACGCCTACTTGTTCTGGGACGAGATGAGGACGTGCTTCCGCCTTAGGTCGACCTTTGACGTTGAGTGGGGTACTTTCAAGTACCTTCTTCTCGGTGACGGAGAAAGGATGGAGGTGACGAGCGTGTTGGTGTTGCTGGGACTACACGCCATCTGGCAGTCGCGCACAGCAATGGTGCAGTGCCACTTGGATGCGCGTCCAACCTGGGACTACTTCTTGGCTAAACTGGACTGGGTGGTCTCGGTGACTGGCATGGGGGCGGCGGGAGGGGCAGACGAGTGGCAGTGCCTGAGGAGACAACTCGAGTCCGGAGGCCATAGCCCGGGGCGCCGGCTTCTGGGTGGCCGGGGCTGTTGGTTGTCCTCTGGCGGTCAGGGGTCGGTTGTTGTGTGAGGGGAGCGGTGCGCGTGGGAAGCCCCTTTTCTTTTCGTTTCCTTTTTTCTTTTTTCCCCTTCCTTTCGTAATTTTTTTTCTTTTCTTTCATCCAGTAAAAGTTTTTACACCCTTAAGGGTGTAGATCAGTTTGTCCCAGGGCTAACACCCTTAGGGTGTTCAGGCCAGCACCCTTCATAGTGGGTGCTTGCTAAACACCCTTGGAGAAGGGTGCTTGGCATAAAATAGGCTCCCGCTGGGGTGGCCCAGTGGATGCTGGGCCACCCCAGCCAATCCGGCACCGGGTGAGTATCATGCGATATTTTGGTTATGTGGAGTTTAAGGTCGCATGACACTCTCTCGACGCTGGATTGGCTGGTAGCGTCCGCCGCTCTTGGACGAAGGCTGAAATGAAGTATAGGCCCCAGTGAAAACCTTATAGAAATCTGTCCAATACACATATCATAACTTGTACATTGTACAAAAATCAAATAAGGTATTCCATATCCTTATATTATTATTATATGATTTACAGCTTATGTTTACTGAACACATTTACATTTTTTTTCACTTAAGGGGACTGCCAAATCACCATACGAGGCACGGGATAAAAGAATAATGAGTCGCACTGAACACAACTCACTTCATGAAGTAATACAAAAGAGCTCCTTGCAAGCCACATCATAACCCCGAGGGCAATTGGGTAGTGCTACGGCGCCCCCCTTTCTCGAACTCTAAGTGAGCAAGCAGTGGCCCCAAACATCGTACTGCACGGCTGAACCATTGTAAGCATCATGGGTTGCCACAAAGCATGTGGAGCCTTCCTGTTTGGAGATCAAGTGACATGTTTTGTTTGTCTCAGAGGATTGCAGGAAACACGCTTCGCTTATCACTTGTCTCCTTATGTGCATCTGTTTACTAATAGAAGCAGGGTAGAGGAAAGTGGTCTAGCCCTTGACTGAACCACAGCAGTATTTCAGTAAGTGAAGCTCATTATGACATCAATTAGAATGTGTTAAATTGAACATTTATTGAACTCTAAGAGACAAATGAAAAATACAATGTATGCCATTTCATGACATAAAGAATGCTATCTGCAAACATGTAGTGAAAAATATCACAGAATGAACTTTCACTCTAGGGCAGAAAAGCAAATGTTTCAATAGAAGACGCTATCCTCTTGCTCACGTACAAGGAAAATTATAAAGTTCTGGAAGACAACTATGGATCAGGAACTCTTACAGCTAAATTCTAAGTATTTCACCTACAGGAGGTCAGCATAAGTTATCACAGAAAGTGCCCAACAGTTAGAGAGAAAAAGAAAACATACCTCCATAAAACCTTCTACCATTCGTTCTGTAAGCAAAATAAAAATGAACCTGATAATACTGGCGAGAAAAGTGCATTATACACTTTTAAAACGGCTCACAAAACATCTCTTCAACTACATACCTGTCTGCAAACTTTGTTAAAAAAATTAATTACGACTGTCTTTGGAGTTGTGTCGCTCAAGCCAAGGAAAAGCCCCTCCAGAGCAACCAGCGTGTTGGAGGCCTTGCATCTGTACTGAATGCTGAACAGCCAAAATGCTGTCAACAACATGCACAGCCCGTCTTCTCCATTCAAAACAGAGAACAAGCGCTCACGATCCACAGCAAGGTGAAGAAAGTCTGCATCGTCCAGCTCTTGCTTGTTGTAGAGGACACATGGTGCCGGTGGGGTGTTCTTGTCCTGCGTTAGGTAAAACAAAAACGCACAACATATTTTAATGTAGAAGGCCAAAACATGTTTGATCTTGCAACTGCTATTATTTGCTGCAGTTAAGGCCATGAGCATCCGCCTTCAGACAGGCATACAGTGCTTATGTGTGAACAAGTAACCGGCGTCTGCAGCAATGTAAAACGAATGAGGAATTACAATCGGGGCAACATCTCGACATGAAAGTATTGCGATATAATTTCAGGGACACTTTTGAGTATCTCTATTTCTGTACCAAGATGCATTTGCGAAATCTGTTTGTATTTCAATAGTGAAATACTTTTTCGAGTATATTATGATACGCTGCTAGACTTGTCTGTCTTACTACATTTATTGTTGGAAATGAGCTGACAGGTTTGCAGATAAAAAAACTGGAAGCCACACCACAAATCCAACGCATCACTGGTTCGTTTTCGCAGTGAGTGATTTTTTGCTTTGCTACCACATTTCGCTTTTACAGCGGCCCGTTTTCTTTCTGCAGACAGCGGCCTTCCTGTGAACATTTGAGGTTATTGTTTAGATAAGAGGACACCAACAAATGTACAGATGAGAAACAATATGTCCAAAAGGTTCAGAAGACAAAAAGCAGGGACGTTTGCGCAGACACGCTTTGTCAGGAGTTTCATTGGTTGCCAGCGTTCATTGGGTGCGATAATGGGTTCTTATCGGTATCAGCGAACATAGCCAAGGGAAGGCAAGTTTAAAAAAGAAAAAGGGACAACCACCGACAGAAGGCAGAGAGCTCAGGAGCTACAATCTATGTCGGCCCACGGACGCATCCTTCTTCCCTCGCCACCCTGAATTTATGAACCGTATAGGGCTGCCGACTGATCATAACGGTATGCATGCTGATATTCGTTCATTGGCCAATCTTAATTTTTTTTTTTGCTTCCTCCTCTACACTGAAAAACCCAGAGATGAAGGTTAGAGAAAACCGCAAACATAATAATGT
The DNA here is from genome assembly GCA_013358835.2 of Ixodes persulcatus. Lineage (NCBI taxonomy): Eukaryota > Metazoa > Arthropoda > Arachnida > Ixodida > Ixodidae > Ixodes > Ixodes persulcatus. Next base: position 240,784 of record JABSTQ010009502.1, read on the forward strand.
GTCGTATGTAGCTGTGAAAATTAATTTTCACGGGCTACATTTTATGTACAGTCACCGGCCATATGAGCTCCCCCGACTGAACATTAACTGGAGCAACAAAAATCCAGCATGCAGCGCATCGAGCGTGGCAAGGTTGACGGCTGTGGTTTTCAACGGTGGAGTGGGTGATTGCACAGAAACAGGTGCTAGTGATAATATATTTCTACAGCTAACTATGAGATATTGTTGTGTTTGCACCTCGCTGCACCGCTCGAATTCGTAACAGACAAAGGTGTTTTGACAAAATATAGAATGAGCTGTAATACTGTTTAAATTTGGACTAGTTGGTGCAGCATGTTTACGTGTAAAACAGCGCGAACAAGGACACAGGACAGAGAAGATATACACAAACAGAGCGCTGACTGTCAACTGTTTATTTTGAAAGAAACACCCAACAAACAAAAATTACATCATGGCACGTGACCGTCACATGATCATCACAAGTTAAAGCCCCTCAAAAATGCCAACTCACAATCATAAAGATCTATCGAAGGCGCACTGACACATTTATCTTTGAACTTGTAAATGTAAAAGGCCTCAGATATCTCCCTAGTTCGTTGGTGACTGTGTCGTCCCAGTACCGTGGTATCTTCCAAAACGGCAAAACAACCAGATCTGTCGCAGTGAACTGCCAGATTCCCCGACGGAGATGCCCTAATCGAACACGCGTGTTCACGTAATCTATCATTAATGCAGCGACCGGTCTGGCAGATGTAACCTTTTTTATAAGTCAGGGGAATACTGTAGAGCACCCCACCACCACGCAAGGGCCGGACAAACTTGTTTTTATCATTCTTATCACATGCGGCCCTGACAACCAATCCCCTCTCCACCCTCGCAGATAAACGTCCCAGCTTGGCCGGTGCTGAGAAAACGACAGGAACATCGTGGCGTTGCGCTACTTTCTTTAACCTATGCGCCACCTTATGGATATGGGGCACTACCACCGGTTTCTGCGTAGACTTCCTACCCACAACTACCTCCGGATTTCTCACCCTCCTCAAGAGGCCCTCGGCCACACCTACCAGGAGATTGCCAGAATAGCCACCCTCCAAAAGTTTGTTGGCCTGGCTACGAAAACTCGTCGTCATTTGGTGAGGACATGACCTGACGAGTGACCCCCCAAAGACTTCTGGATATGATTCCCCTTTTAACTATGTTTGAATGACTCGAGTCGAATGGAAGCACACCTTTCTTCGACCTAGGACAGAAGCACCAACACACGTGGGAGTCCGAGAAAGTTAGCTTAATGTCTAAAAACTGGAGAACTAGGAAAAACTAGGAAGTCTACGCAGAAACCGGTGGTGGTGCCCAATATTCATAAGGTGGCGCATAGGTTAGAGAAAGTAGCGCAATGCCACGATTTTCCTGTCGTTTTCTTAGCACCGGCCAAGCTGGGACGTTTATGTGCGAGGGTGGAGAGGGGATTGGTTGTCAGGGCCGCATGTGATAAGAAGCATAAAAACAAGTTTGTCCCTTGCGTGGGGGTGGGGTGGTCTATAGTATTCCCCTGACTTGTAAAAAAGTTTACATCTGCCAGACCGGTCGCTGCATTAATGAGAGACTATGTGAACATGCGTGTTCGATTAGGGCATCTCCGTCGGGGATTCTGGCGGTTCACTGCAACAGATGTGGTTGTTCTCCGGTTTTAGAAGATACCACAGTCCTGGGAAGACACAGTCACGAACGAACTAGGGAGATAACTGAGGCATTTTACATTTCCAAGTTCAATGACAAATGTGTCAGTGCGCCTTTGATAGCTCTTTATGATTGTGAGTTGGCATTTTTGAGGGGCTTGAACTTGTGACTATCATGTGACTGTCATGTGTCGTGATATAATTGTTGTTTGGTGTGACCACGCCGTTGGGCGTTTCTTTCGAAATAAACAGTTGACAGTCAGCGCTCCGTCTGTGTACATCTTCTCTTTCCTGTGTCCTTGTTCACGCTGTTTTACCCGTAAACATACAATGAGCAGAGCAATCTCGGTGGCCCAAAAGGTAACCTGCAGCTGCTGGATGACTCGATGAAAATGGACCCAGAATTCGCGGGCTTGGAGAGAGGTGCAGAAACTATGTGATATTAAACTGAAAAGTTAATAATCTCAAATCATTATCCAATTTAAGCCCAAATTCTATGATTCGCACATGCCTATTATTTTCAGTATGAAGGCAAAGGCAAACCAAGTAGTAGTCTGTTGAATTTATTGCCGAATAGAATACATTTTGAATACCAAACTGGATGCTCTGCTTATGTTTGAAAGGTTGAATAAAAAATGCAATACTTAATTGGGTGAAAAGCAAAGCTTTGTAACAATTATGTGCATGATTACATTCTACAAGTCGTTTTACGTGTAGACACAGCATTCTATTTGAAAGCTAACAGAATTGTTAAAAAAGGCCGTGAGAGTTATGTCAATGTCTTCTTCACTGCGTGTTCATGGGACTCGGCGGAGATTAGTAAAGGGTATATCCGTCACAGTATGTTGACTAATTGATGAAAATCTGTTAGCTTTGTAATTAATGGCTTTATGGGCCATGTTGCAACTGCAGTTTTAAAAGCCAATCTATACTAAAGGCTATCTCGATTTAAACAATTCACGAGAAGCCAAGCGGCTATGAGATATTCATTGTCCAACTTTTGCGTTTCTAATGTCGGATGCCAAAACCGCGCTCAGTTTGAGCTCAGGAATTCGTGCCGTTAATGGTGGGTAGAAGAGTGACATAGTCCTACCAGGCACGTCGTCACTATCTCGACAGTGTGCACTTGGTGGATGCATCGGCGTCATACTTCCAAGATAGTGAAGGTGCGTTCGACGCCATTCCGTCTGCACAATATCCTGAGGTCTTCTGAGCGCAAGATTTTAGAATCGGGTGACGAAAAGGTAAAGTTTTAGCATTGAATATCTCGAATCTTGTTGCCATTCGCAAATTGTGTGAATTGGGTGAGTTTTTAATATTCACCGCCTTTGAAACTAGAATTGAAACATGTCCCATAATTCATTAATTAAAAATATTACTAAAACACTTTGGTAGATTAATTTTGATTAACATTCTGTGACGGTTATCCCCTTATCTAATGTGCTCCGAGCCCTACAAACACACAGTGAAGGTGGCATCCAAGTAACACTCACGCCGTTTTTTTTTTTAATTTCGTTTGAATCAAAAGAGAAGGTTTTGCATGTATGTATATATAAATACCGGGTGTATGTGCATGCAGCCGAGCACCATCCTACTATAGAGGTCCACGTTTTACTTACGTAAAACTGGATCAAACTGGACAAGGCCAGTTTTACATAAAATCCCAGCACGGCATGTACCAAGGACCGCCTGATTGCTCACCTCATAGAACACTCTGTGCGGCTTGAAGAGAGTGGCTTGCGGTCTTTGACGGTGGGTCTACCCGCTTGGTTCAGCTGGGACCTGCAATAAATTTAATACAGCTTGCCATATATCACAAAGTAACAAAGAGAAAGACAGCAATACATAGGCCTAAAGCACGACATATCCCAAGAGCCGCTAGAAATTCTCGCTCACCTCATAGAATACCCTGCATTAACGATTGACTGAACTTAGTATAAATGTTGCAGAAAAATAAGGATCTGTATTCAGCTGTGTCAAAACATGTGATCTAATGTAATAAGTGTGTGTCCTTATAGAACACTACTTGTAGTAACTGTGGGTTTATTTACATGATGAAAAACGTATGCCGCTGGCTAACCTAGGGCTTGCTTCATGCCGGCTCAATCCAGTCAATGCGCTCTGTCTTCTGTCTCGAGCTCTCCGCGCGGCCCTTCCGCGAGATCCCGTCTTCTGCCTTTTTCTCCGAGTTACCACATCCCTCCCGCTTTAATTGTTTAGATGCCAACGGGAGCTCCAGCATCCGGAAGGCTTGGTGGCACGCCAAATCTGTCTGGGGGACGCCGGATCCGTTGAGGATAACGGTTTGAGTGTTCAGTCGGTGGCGTTTCTGCGTCTCCTGCCGGGCCTGGCTGCACCACTGTAGGTGGGGCTCTTCCAGATGAACTCTGCAAGTCTCCAGCTGTGTCCGCCGACACTCTAGGAGTGGCCGTTGGGTCTACGAGCATCCATGGTGGTGGGCAGGTTGTTTCACGACTTGGTAACTGAGCATCCAGTCGCAAAAGATGGTCTAAGTGAACGGAGACTGTACGTTCCCGTACTTCCACTAGATACCATAGTGGCCCTCTTCGGGAAACAATAACTCCCGGAGACCAAGAGTGTTGGTTCCCTCTCACGTCTCGCACGAGGACCTTATCTCCTACATCAAAATGACGAAGTGATCGTCGTGACTTGTCGTGTGCCAACTGTTGCTGGCGTTGGTGCTTGATCACAGTCCGCTCCACACTTGGTTTGATTAAATCCAGGCGAGTGCGAAGCGGCCGCTTGAGGAACAGTTCAGCCGGTGTTCTCTCTGTGATTGTATGAGGAGTGCTCCGGTAATTCAGGAGAAACCTGGCCAGCCTTTGGTGTTCTGTTTCTGTGTGTGTGTTTCCAGCAGCGGCGTCTTTCTTCCATGCTCGCTTAAATGTCTGCACCGCTCGCTCAGCCGCGCCATTTGAAGCGGGATGATATGGGGGTGTACGGATGTGCTTCGCTCCGTTCATTCGCAAGAAGTTCTCGAACTCTGCAGAAATGAACTGCGGTCCGTTATCCGAGACAACTTCAGAGGGCACTCCATATGACGCGAAGAGGTTCCGCAACAATTCAATGGTGCGTGCTGCTGTAGTCGTTTTGGTGGGCAGAACTTCGATCCACTTGGAGAAGCTGTCCATTACTACCAGGTAGTGCTGCTTGTCGAGCTCGGCGTAGTCTATATGTATCCTCTCCCACGGGTTTCTCGCCCAAGACCATGGGTGTAGAGGTGCAGCAGCTGGTTGGTTCTGCATGGATGCACAGGCGTAGCACTGCTTAATGAAATCTTCAATGTCCTGGTCCAAAATTGGCCACCAGAGATAGTTTCGTGCCTTGGCCTTCATGCGACTGACGCCTGGGTGATTCTCGTGCAGTTCATGTAGTAGCCGTTTTCTAAGATTCGGTGGTACGATGACTCGGCTTCCCCACAGAAGACAGCCTTGGTCCGTAGAGAGCTGCTCCCGTTTTTCGAAGTAAGTACGCAGGTTTTTATCTTGAAGAGAGGTGGGCCAACCATTTAGGGTAAAGTTCAGGACCTTGGATAAGGTTGGGTCTCTCCTTGTTTCCACCGCGATTTGATGACTTGTGACTGGGAGAAGTTCCACATTGGAGACCTGAAGTACCGACGTGTCTTCGTCCGGGTCACTGGAAGCAAGGTCTAAAGGCAAACGTGACAGTGCATCTGCATTGCCGTGTTCTTTGGACTTCCGGTACACGATGTCATAGTTGTATGATAGGAGAGTAAGTGCCCAACGTTGCATTCGTAGAGCGGCTAAGCTTGGAATTGCTGTTTGGGTGTTGAAGATCGCAGTCAAAGGCTTATGATCTGTAATAAGGGTGAATTTCCGACCGTATAAGTACTTGTGAAACTTCTTCACTCCGAACACAATACCAAGTGCTTCTCGTTCGATCTGTGCGTAGTTGCGCTCACTTGGTGAGAGCGTCCTAGAGGCGCAAGCAATTGGCACTTCGTCACCGTTTGGCATGATGTGAGATATGACTGCTCCCACTCCGCTTGGAGATGCATCGCAGGCGAGGCAAAGCGGCTTGCTGGGGTCGTAATGTGTGAGCCACTTGCTTCGCAGCAAGCTCTCTTTTGCCTCTTTGAAGGCTTTTTCACATTCTGACGTCCACTTCCAGCGGCTGTCCTTCTCTAGAAGCTGGTGTAGTGGCTTCAAAATCGTGGAAAGGCCCGTCAAAAATCGTCCGTAATAGTTTAACAGGCCTAGAAATGAACGCAGTTCCATCACGTTGGAAGGTGACGGCGCGTTTTGAATGGCTTGCACCTTACTTTCGGTTGGGTGCAATCCTTGGGCGTCGATTCTGTAGCCGAGATATTCCACGCTGCTCTTGAGGAACTCGCATTTTCGAAGATTGGCCCGAATTCCGTTTGCTGTCAGTCGAGCCAGAACTCTGTCCAACAATTGAAGATGATCCTCCAGAGTACTTGACGTGACCAAGATGTCGTCAAGATAGCACACTACGTGCTCCAGTCCTCGCAGAATCTGATCCATGGACCGTTGGAAAATTGACGGCGCTGTGGATATTCCGAAAGGTAGACGATTGTACCGGTAAAGACCCTTGTGTGTGGTGATTGTAGTGTAGACCTTCGAGTTGGGTTCTAGTTCTAACTGTTGGTAGGCACTGGTCAAGTCTATCTTGCTGAAGTACTTGCCACCAGCAAGCGTCGCGAACAAGTCTTCCGCACTTGGTAGTGGGTAGGTCTCCGGCTGAATGCAACGGTTCACGGTGACCTTGTAGTCTCCACAAAGTCGAACGGACTTGTCCTTTTTTGGAACCACCACGATCGGTGTCGCCCAGCTGCTTCTATCAACTTTGGTGATTGTGCCGCGTTTTTCGAGGGCCTCCAACTCTTTCTCCACCACCTCACGCAGGGCGTATGGGAGGGGGCGCGGTTTGAAGAAAATCGGGGCACATTCGGGCTTGACGTGAATCGCTACTTTGATTCCTTTCACCATTTCCAGTTGGTCGCTGAAAAGCATCTTGTGCTTGTCTAGCAGACTGTCTAGTCTGCTAGACAAATTGTAGTAACTGTGGGTTTATTTACATGATGAAAAACGTATGCCGCTGGCTAACCTAGGGCTTGCTTCATGCCGGCTCAGTCCAGTCAATGCGCTCTGTCTTCTGTCTCGAGCTCTCCGCGCGGCCCTTCCGCGAGATCCCGTCTTCTGCCTTTTTCTCCGAGTTACCACACTACTTAAATAGTTTTGACTAAAGAGAATGACCACAAGTATATACTGAAAGAATCAGTAACAACGAAGAAACCTAGAAATCTGTTGAATGCCTTCCCTGTGTTTCGCCATCGAGTGGACGAAGTTTCTTGGCCTATATTTATTTTAGAAAAAGGGCGTGATGCCCATCTGTATTTTTTTTAAATCTTGATGTTGTGCATATTTTTTACTTCCTAGGTTGAAAGCTCAAAGGAAATCCCTTTTGTTTGCTAAATCAGATTTACCCAGATGTTAGTAGGTTGTTTCGTTGCGCTTACTGTCCTTGGGTATATTAGGGGTTGTGAACAGTATAACGCTGTAAGGTCCAGGAAGAAATTCCCTTTGTAGAGGGGTGGTAAGCAGAAAAATATTTTTAAGAGCGACTTCATGTCTTCACCTATGTTTCCCCTTTTGGGTCGCCTATTGATTTTTTGTCCCTTAAAACTCAGCTGTGTTTGACACTTCTCTACGTTTGTGTCATCCTTCAGAGAACCAGTCTTGAATAAATTATTAGTGTTTAGCCTGTATAGCTAGCTCGCACCCTCGTTTTTGTTTTTGTTCATTAATAAATGACTCTAGGATTCAACTGCAAGCACAGTGTTAATGCATACAAATAAATAGCAGCATACTTTTGTTGACTAGTGCTGATGATTGGACCAGTTGGTAGCCAATTATTAAAAAGAAATCAAGAAGAATATGGGAACAGAGGATACGAACGCAACACAGCACTGTGTTGATATCCTCTTTGTCCGTGCAATTCACACTCCGCGTTTTTAATAAAACACTTTTTAATATTTTCTGCTTGGTATCATCTGTATAGGGGTTCACTGGAATGACCCACCTGACATTGCATTCACTTTAGGGGCAGCTCCCACTTCCTCATGGTGCCATCGTTGAGGAAGTGCTGGGCGGGAGTCACTCACTCTTGTGGTGCATTTCCCCAGGTTTCCATAGGCTTCAAGCTGCTAGCCAAACTGAGTCAGGCCTGCCAGCCCTGCAGGAAATGGCAATTCCACTCTTTTAGACGTGGACACCCACATTTTGCGTGTACCTGAAAGAAGCTCTAACAGGGAGGAAACAATATGATTGGCCCTTTTTGAATGCATTCTTTTTTTTCGCTGAGAACATACATACAAGTCACACGCTATTGTACATTCAGTGGTGCGGCTTAATTTATGAAGAGCACTTTTTTATATAACTTCGAGCTCTTTGAGAAACGATTCAATATAATGGATCGGACATAAATGGCTGCTATGAACTGTCCATTACATTTACACATTACCTGATATCATAAAAACAGTAGAGCAGGGTAGGGCTGTACTGCATCAATTACGATTTTGTAACGAATTAATTGTTTGCATTTATTTATTTATTATTTTTGGCTACTAGTCTTTGACAGAAAGAATAACTGGCCGAGTTGCTATGGTGGTAGTCCTTCAACACCATCGAATATTCAGGTTTGACATTTGCGTTTAAGTTATTTTTTCCATCTTTTTTATGTTTTTGCTTTTTCTAGCTACTCTGCTTTTTGTAAGGGCTTTCGCCACTACTAAAAAACGTAACATCCAAACTTTTTTTTTACACCACACAATTGTAAACTTGGAAAGTGGGCCGGTTCGGCAAACGCGAAGAGACCGCGCGTCCCTACGACACAGGCATTAGCTTATTCAAAAAATCATGCTGCTCGCTCTTGTAGAGTTTTTCTCGCTCCCGATTTATGAAACAAATCGGTGGCGAGCGGCTGTTGGTACAAGACGTCAGAAATAGCATGACCTGTGATTAACACTTTGGGACGGCGACTGAATGCGTGAAAGTCCGTCAGACGGCACTTGAAGGCTCCGCAAAAGCGTCGTTGGACGGCGCCCAGAACATGCCCACGGTTCCGCCGCGCGGGAATCCTTCTCACTGCGGAGCGAGCCACAGGTTTTGAAGATACGCTGTTTTCAAATAATGAAATAACACAGGACAGAAGCATAGTTAAAATGAAGCATAGCTTAGCAAGCACACTGTACACGACAAAGTTTGAAACAGCAGCCCACTTTGCAGAAACAAAAGTAAGTTGCTTACCGGCGTTTGCACGAGTCGTCCATGCTGTCCTGAACTTACGGGCGTTGGCAAGACGCAGCGTCTCGCAGCTCTCAGTCATTGCTTGCTATTCTTGAACACGGTATTCATAAGGAAGATATAAAAAAATATCCGCTCAAACGTCTATAACGTAAAAAGAAAGGAGATTCCCGAAGCATTCGGAACCCAACGGCCATTTCGGCATCCCAACGGAAGCTGATTGCAATAGCGATGGTCTTGCGCAGTCTTCAAGAGTCTCTTTTCCTTTTTTTATTTTTAGAACGCTACCAAGCATGTCATTATTATATTAGTAACAATAAGAATGTCAATACAATAATAATGTAAAAACATTACAAAAGGTTAGTAAATCTTAGGTGTTATTTAAACTTTAGGTTTTTTTTTTTTTTCTTCTGTGTGTAAAACCGAAACTAGTGTTGCGGAGTAGTTCTCCGCGCAGCCTTTTTCGGAGGAGTACGATCTGTAGTCACTCGCAACATTTGAGTTCCCTTATCAACGTTCTCGCGGAAGAGTGAGGAGTTTCGCGGCTTTTTTTTTTTTTTTTTTTTTTTTGTTTCGATTTCTGGGTGGGCTCTCTTGCTGTGCTTGCTTTCGTTCCTCTCGTCATGACCCACTCGCCCGAGCATACTGCGGTGATGACAGCGTTGCAGTTAATTTCAGAACGTCTAAATAAAACGCAGTGACAGCAAAATCAGGGACAGCGACGAAGATACCAGCTGGCTCTAGCTCGAGTGACGTGACGACGAGGCAGCCGTTCTCGGCGAAGTGTTTGCCGAGTCGTTCGCCTTGCCAGTGAAGAGGCCCAAGATATCGCGTTATGTCGAAGACGTTGTGCGCGCCTATTCGGATGAAGAGCTAGGTGTGTCGTTTGTTCGTTGTGTGATCTCTGTAATCTACGTTATTGAAATAATTAGAAGACAATACGGCCAAATGTTCCGCAGGTGGAAGTCGCCTTCGCAGATGACTATCGCTTTACGGCATACGTGTTTGGTACGGCTCGTACAAGTATACCTCAAGTTGTCTTCATCGGGATTGTATAACTCTAAGGAAAAATAAATTGTGTCTTAACGTCGGGGTCACCGCTAATCAAGTAGAAAACAATCACTTTTTTCTGTCAAAGCATGAGGTTCTGATCAGAACATCATGCTTTCAGCAAGATTGCAGACGCTCTGAGATAGCAGACGCTCTGGCGCTGGGAGCGTTACGCTCGATTTGCTCCGCAGCGCTTGCTGCTGGGGTGGATCACGTGACTGATCGCTCGCGGAGGCCAGCCGCTGGACGACGTCGTATCTGTTTGCGCGCGTGTATGAGCGTGCATGCGCGTGCCTGTGTGTGTGCACGCATGTGGATGCGTCCGCGTGCATGCGTGTGTGCGTCTGTGCGTGCGTGTGCGTCTGCGCGCGGGCGTGCGTTTGCGCGTGTGCATGCGTGTACCTAAGTGCGCGCGTGTATGTGTCTGTCTGCGCGCGCGCAAGCGTCTGTTTGTGCGTTCTTTTGGCTGCGCCAGCAAGAAGACCAGTCGGATGTCCCTGGACACTGTTAAAAAAACTAACTTATTAATTTTTTTTTCTTGTTTTTATTGAAACATAGCCCTGAGTCTTTAGACTCAGGGCCATAGAATTTTCTATAGGTGGGTAAATAAAATGTATTGGTTCCCAGTCTTTAGACTCGGGATCATAGAATTTTGCATAGGCGGGAAAAGAAAATGGATTGGTTCCCAGTCTTTAGACACAGGGGCCTAAATTTTTACATAGCTGGCTGTAGCTGTATTTACGAACCTCTATGGCCGACGATACAGGGCTACAAGGGGTGATAGTCTACCATTGAATTTTCCATGGACCATAGACCATTTTTGTATGGGATGTCTCGGACTACTTTATAATGGGTTCCGCCTCTTTATGTGAGGTATTGTGCATGTCATCATATTCTCAAATGAATATTTTACCCAGGTTGAGATGGTCATGTGACAGGTTCTACCAGCATGTCATGAATATTTGTCAAACATTTTTACTATATTTTGATTTCATGTTGTGTTGTCAGATATAAACTCGAGACTAACTGATTTTCCTACTGTACACTTCCATCAATAAATATTTGTAAAAAATGCTAATATTGAGCATTTCTCCCTGGTTTCCAATTTCTGAGCATGGAGTGATTTGCAAGAAAATTAAATATGAGCTCATCATAAAATTTTGTTTGCAAACATCAAAATTGTATGCAAAAGAGGCACTTTATTATCAGCTATCTGACATTATTAAAATACTAGACTGCTAACAACCGTTGCTTTTCATACAGAAAGCTAACCTGTATAAGCCTGCAGAGCCATATATAAGCTTTCCAAAACATTTCATAAAATTTATTTAGCACCCTGTTCTACACCCTTCTTACACCCTTCATTAAATGGAGGGTGTAACACTAAACAGCACCCCTTTCGTAAAATTATGAGGGTGTATTACTAGATTTTAGGGTGTTAAAAGGGTGTTACAGAAGGTGTAAGTTGCTAGAACACCCCTTTTACACCCTTAAAGGTGTAAAAACTTTTACTGTGATTTGCTGAGCGTGGCGCGCATGGTGTGTGCGGGAGCACGTATGAGCACGCGCGAAGAGCGGCGTGAGCAGCCGGAGGTGCTGTGAGGAGTTCCCATGGTACGAGAACACAGACCACGTGCGTCCTTCGTCAGGTACTGCCTGAGCAGGCGTTCGAACGGATGGAACTTTTCAGCTGGCGTTCCTCCTCAGACATCGGTGAACAGTGTGCAAAAGGGCTGAGTGTAAAATTGCTTTGCGTATTTATTGTAAATAAAGTTCTTGTTATAAAAAAAAATGTGCTCGTAGCTCAGGGGGTAGAGCGTCGGGCTGGTGAGCACGAAGTAGCGAGTTCGATTCCCCGCCGGCCGCGGAGCTTTTTTTATCGAATAAAAGGGGCATTTACCGCGCAGCGATTCATATTCAAAACACGTGACCGTCATGTGACCGGAGCGCAGCGCCCTCTTTCGAATGCAGCACGAACCCTGTGCGACATCACGTGAGCGCCCTCTGTCGAACGCAGCTCGAACCCTGTGACATCACACGTGAGACGCCCTGAGCGCCGCAATTCAAGTCCTATAGCGCCCTCTGTCGAACGAAGCGCGGACCCTGTGTGACATCACGTGGTTGTTATCAGATGATGACCGCAGCTGTCAACACCGGGTCAACCACGCTTGTGGTTTGAGGTCTGAAGCTTGCGGTTTGAGGTCTGCGGTTTGAGGTCTGAGGTTTGAGGTACGTGACCTCACGTACCGCCTACCTCGGGAGGGGGCGGGACCCGGGCGAGCTCCGATTGGTCACTGGCGAACGCCCATGCCCTGTCATTGGTCCCTGGGATGGAAGAGAGGGAAGAGGCCCCGCCCTGCGGCTCTGTGATTGGTCGGGGCTGGCCCCGCCCTCTTGGGGGCTTTGATTGATAGGTGTGTGAGCTGGTGCAGTTTTCCTACTACTTCAGTTGTTGAATTATCATTTTTGTTCTATTAGTAATAGAGGTATGAAATTTGAATACGTTAATTGAACCAGTAAAAGACGTCTTTCAAAAAAGTCAAGTTTCCGTTTTTTACGGGCCACTTTGTTGTGCAAACATATTTTAGGACACGCTCTATATCGACTCTCAGTCATGATAGTTAGCACGCTTACATCAATCCTGCTAACCTTTGTCCACCAGCACTAATGAAAACAAAACGCAAATTTGATCACTAAGTTGAGGGGCAGTTTGCATAGTGCAGTATAACTGCTAACTTTAGGTTTTTAATAGAGATCACGCAGTAGTCATTACATAAACACATGTCGTTATCACTATTAGGAAACTGCACCGAATCACTCTAAATGTATGCATGTGTCGCCCGCCGGAAAAAAAAGCCTAAGCTAGACCTGACGCTGAAACCCGCCTCGTGCGCGAGCCCTGGGGCCTCGCAAGCATGCAAACTGCGCAAGAAATGAAGAACGGAACGAGCAACGAGGTCGACATAGAGAACGGCAATGAAGGACCGAATAAATGAACGAGCGGAACGCACATGGAGTTTGATGAGAACAACCCCTATAAAAAGGATTTTTTGACTTTTTATTGAAAACGTGTTGACTTCTTGTTGACTCTGATTACTTTTTTTTTACTTTGACTTCCTGTTGACATGGTCAACAGAACCTTTGTTGACTTTGTGTTAAAACTTTTCTGATGATTTTCTTCAGCATGAGTAAAAAGAAAAGCTGTTGACTTTCTATTAACTTTATGTTGACTTTTTTCTGCTGACTTTCTGTTGACATGGTCAACAGAAAGTTTGTTTACTTTCTGTTGAAACTTTTCTCATGATTTTCTTCAGTCTGAGTCAAAAGAAAAGCTGTTGACTTTCTATTAACTTTCTGTTGATTTTTTTTTCTGCTGACTTTCTGTTGACAGTGTCATCAGAATGACTGCAGGCGTTCTGTTTACTTCGTGTTGAAAATTTTCAGTTGACTCTTGGTATCCAGTGTAAATAGAAAAGCTACAGACTTTCTGTTGACGTTTTATTGAACATTGTACTCACCGAGTAGATGCCAAAGGTCGCCAAGTTTCTCAATAGTCTCTGGTAAAGTGAGAACGAGAAGCAGCTTCCGTTGTCCCGCCTTCGGCGCAAGTCTACTACCCTTCACAACGCTTTGGCGTTCGTGCACCTCAAGCGCGCGCGTGTAGTCAAAGCACAAACGGAATTGGGGCGCGTCCTGAAGGTCAGGCGTTCAAAGGGCATGCCCTGCCGTTCTGACGTTGTAAATGACTATAGTGACTTTAATGACCACATTAAATAGTCAACTAGTAAAGAAAGTCAAAATGATTATTTGATAGTTGTGGGGTCTTGTCAGCCCCCCTCTCGTCGACAACCGGACGCCGGCGCCTGAGGACTCGTTTTCGGATGCCGCCGTGGCGAAGGCGGCGCCTTTGAAGCTTGGTGCCCGAGTACCTCCTCCCTCGGGACCCATCTTGAAGACGTTGGCGGTGTCGGCGGCGGGCATCCTAGGACCCCCTCCCGGATGGCGTCGGCGCCCGAGGCCCTGCACGTGCTGTGGCAGAGCCGGGCGGGGAGCTCCAGCGAGAGACCGCCCACGATGGGAGACAGGAGGCTCCCGCCTGTCTGGTGCGCGGTGACGGCGGGAACAACGGTGAAAGCTCGGACGACGGGAAATAGGAAAGGGACTCTTGCGCGGGAAACGGGCTACGACGGACGTTCGCGGGGGTGGCGACCGCAACGTCGGTTCGGGCGATGGCCCGGTGACATGGTCCGGACTTAGGCCCCGGATTCGACCCTCGACGGCGACGTCCCCAGGATGCGGTCAGGACTAACACCGCAGGGACGATCGGCATGCAGCAAATAGTGGCGGCGCAACCCTTCTAGGCTTCCTCGATTACCTCTCCCGATCCCGAAACCCCCCAGCAGAATGTGAGTGGAATAAACCCGTTCTGCCGAGAGCTATGCGTTTGCTGTGTCACGTTCATCCGGAGACAGGGGCCCGGGGAATCGGACTAGAACCCTACAAAGTGAAGAAACTGCCTTGACTTTCTTCGTCCTGAGTCGTGCTAGTCAGAGAAGCGATAATATTTCTTCTAGGAGCCGTTTTTGTGGATGTTTCAGCGACTGCGCGGAATTATTATTAGTTGTACCAGTGCGTTTTAGTAAGAGATATCGTCCACGAACTTCGAAACACTGTTTCCCCTTTGACAGACTCCCGAGGAGAAGATAAAATACTTGGAACCTTAATAAGTGCTGAGGTGGTCACCGGCCAAATGATTGCCTTCAATATGTAGGCTATATAAGGCTCTGGAGCAGTCAATGGGAGTTTGCTTAAGGTGTTCAGTGCTGCATGCTGTTTGTATTTGTGTCCGTTTCTAGTGTGTAGTTGTAGGACGATGTAGTAGGGCCTTCAAATACCACAGAATTTACTAACATTTACTGATTAAGGAACATACTAACAAAATATAAAACAGAATCCTTTTTTACGTTATTTTGTTATAGCTAATTTGGAGGAGAGTGAAAAGCCACAGTAAGCTTCCGAAACTTTGTTGAATGACTAGCTAAGCTGTAAAGCTTTTTTTTTTATCTTCTGTAGCTTTTTAGTTGAGAAGCTGTAGCATTTCAATTGAAAAGCTGCAGAAAAAGCATCTTGGAGGCTACAGAAAGTCTGCTGACTTTCTTATTACAAAGTGGGCCAATATTCAAAAGAAAGTCAACAGAAAAGCCAGAGAAAGTCAGATGAAAAGCTATTGACATTTTATATCATCTGATGACTTTTTTCAATAGCCTTTCAACAGAAAAGTATCACAGTTTTTTGTAAGGGAACGGCCGGACGCTGAGTCAGACTGGCCCGTAGTTTCAAGTTCTCAAGGAAAAACAAAGCAAGAAAACAGCGGATGACAACCACACAAAAGGAGGCAGCAAGTCCGACAGCACCCAGAACCAACAAAGAGAGATGGGTGGACTGAACAACCCGAAGATGCAAATGGCCAGCCACCAGCAGCAGCAACAACGACGCGGGGGCGGAGGAAACCGCGGAGGCAACAAAAAGCCTCCGAAGAAACGCACGTTGCCATCACTAGCAGACGACAAATACAAAGTCATGTACAGACCAAGAACGGGCCTCTAGCTTTCTTCCTGGTCTGACAAAAGGTTCACGCAATACGTGGCAAAGGGAAGCGGTTTTTCATTCAAAGACTTCTATTCGAACGTAACGATCCAGACGCAATGGGCTTAGAGCTTGGTAAAACTTCAGTTTGGGCGAGTTGGTTGATCATGATGGTCGACGTTAGAGCACGCTCGATAAACTCTCGCTCAAGCTTCCGAAAACACAAAAACATCAAACACTCACAAAGCGCTCACTAACAACTCTGTCCTTTGTATTTCGTCTTAAACTTATGCTTTTACTTGTGGATAAAACGATTTAAAAAAGAAAATAAATACGAAAAAAGAAAACGTTTTTTTTTCTAGCGGCTTAGACAAGCTTGCAGCTTAATAATTAATCTCTTTTCGTGCCAATATTATACACGGTGTACTAGCACATTTGTCTTCTCGGCTTCGATAATTTCCCTTGTTGGATGGTTGAAGCTAGGGTGCCTACATGTTTTCGCTCCGCTTTAGGGTGGCGCCAACTTCTCGTTACCCTTTCTCAGATCCTCTCCCACCGCCATTTTTTCTCACTTCTTATTTCGCTAAACGTAAACAACGTTGAGTTTCTGTAGTCTCGACACACCGGCAACACTGTGAGGCCACTTCCGTTTCCGTTCATAAGAGGAGTCGGAGGCGTCGGAGGCTCAGCGGCAGTTTTGCCGTTGGTGGCTACTTTGCGCCAAATTGGCTATTTTTGAGCACGGTCTGGCGACAAAAATTTCAAGTTGGCTCCTTGGCCTTTTTGGCTACTTTTAATTTATGTTCTGGCGAATTTTTAGTACAAAGAATGTTGATATTCGTGCAGAAAGATGGCATAACTTCTGACATTACAAAAATCTTTGAAAAACAATTATGAGAAAAAAAAAAAAAAAAAAAAAAAAACGCGGCACGTTCTGGTCATCACGATACTGAAAGAGCGGTCAATTACAAGTCCACGAACATAATATAAACGGAAGCGACAGGTGCGTTAGAATCAGACTTTCGTGACAAACTTAGTTGTTTGCTTTTGTTTTCTAATAGGCCCAAAAATGATACGCGGTATCATTTCTAGGCATTGCTACGGGCTTTAAAGCTGATAAGAAAAAGACCCGACACTTCCTGGCTATCACGATACTGAGCGGCCGCTTACAGGAGCGTTTCTGGAGTGTGCCCTTTTTCACATCTTGCAGAAGGTGCGCTGAGACTCCTGTCGCTTCCAGTATCGAATGCGGATTCTGAGTGCGTGTATTCCTCAAGTTTCACTAACAAAAACTCAATTGAGAAACAGATGAAGCTGGACGACCTCGTGGCGATTCTGAGACTAAAGTTCAGGCTGCGGCTGCAAGAGAAAACGGCCTCCGCATTTGACGTGCCAATCGAGCTTCTTAAAAAAAACTTACCTTCAATTACTCTAAATGTGGAAGAATTTATTCACGTTGATTAAGGCTGTACATAGCCTCATTTTATCACTTCATATCACGATTCTTTTCGAGAAAAAACGGTGGTGACATTTTTGGCGCCAAGACAAATAAAATGGCTCCTTTTGGCTACTTTTGACCTGTGTTTTGGCTACTTTCACCAACCGCCCAGCGGCAACACTGCTCAGCGGGATGGCGGTGGTCGTGGCTGTCGCTCTCTTTATTCGGGTGTTTCATACTTTGAAGTTGCGAACAAGAAGCGTGCGTTGCTTTTATCGAAATGCGAGTTCTCGCGACAAAATGGAACGCAACAGACCGGCATTGAACGCCGAAACTTCGCCGTCGGAACGAGAGCGGTGAGCGCTCCCTAGCCCTATAACGAGGATTTGCGGCGTAGTCCGAGCGCAGGACCGGCGAGTGTGACAAAATGGTCGACGAAAACAGCGAAGGTTGTCATGGTAACGAGGTAGGAAACACCGGTTTGTCGGCAACAGGTATCACAAACGATGTCGCCACCTTAAACAGCGGAGCGGCAGAAACATGTAGGCACCCTAGTTGAAGCTTTTGCCTAACACAGCGCAATTGTTGAAATGCGCCAAACAATTACAATTCCGATAGTGAAATCCTAAGTGGTCAGAGTTGGCGTTGATGATGCTTTTGTTAGGTTCACAAAGGCAATCGTTAAGACACCGCCCAGCTTGTCCTGCGTGTTGTCTTCCACAGGAAAGGAGGAATGAATAAACAACCCCCATTAAGGAAAGCATAAAGATCGTGGAATGCTTCCGTGAGCAGCAGCCCTAATAAAAAAATCTTTTATGTATAAGAAATTTCTTTTTCCAATAAATAAGATCACATAAGAGCATACAAGAACCTTATAAGAACATATAAGACCATTCAAATATTAAATAAGCAGTGATAAGAAACTCATAAGAAGTTTCTTATAACTTCTTATATAATCTTAATCTTATATTGTTCTTATATGTTCTTATAAGGTTCCCGTATGCTCCTATAATATCTTATATAATTATATGCGTTTATTGAACCAAGAAATTTTTTATACATATAAGACTTTTTAAGGGAGGCTTCTCGATTTGAAGGTGTGGGCACGTTTTTGCACACGCTCGGAAGTTTGTTTGTAGCTGGAAACACGACATGAACATTCACTCTATTTGCGGTTTTTTAAGGAAGTGAGAAAATTGTGGATATACGGGACGATGACTTTTTTTGTTTTACTTGTTTTCAATTAGATAAGTATGATTTTAAAAGCAATAAGACCCGTCCCAAAACAGCATAGTAGTTCAGTTGTTCTAGCAAAATGTTATGATTTACCAAGTCTTTGAAGAATCCACAAACACTCCAACAACAATAGCTTTGTAATCAAACTGTCTAAGAATATATTCTTTTTGTTCAAGTAAAGCATTTCGCTTGATTTGTCTTTACAGAAACAGAACTGGTGTTGTGTCAACAAGTTACACTTGTCAATAAAACTCGAGAGTCTCGGGGTGTAAAACTTTTTCAAATGCCTTTAAAAATACTTGCAGAATAGAAACTGGTTTATAATTTCCCAGATAATTTATATTTCCCTTTTTGTAAAGTACTGTGATTTTAGCTACTTGCATTTGTGACGGGAAAACGGCTGTTGCTAAACAGGAGTGAAATATATCTCTGATAATAGGTTCGATAATATCAACTACATGCTTCACAGGCCGTATCTTGAGGCCATCAATATCCCAGCTACTGCCATTATTGAGATGTTTTATTACAGAGATTACTTTATGCACTCTGACTGGCTGTAGAACCATTGATTTATCATTTCGAATGCGCACATATCCGCAAGCAGCCGACGAATCACCACGCGCAGTTAACTTTGTACAGAAATTGTTGAATGTCAGCTAACTCGGTGCCAGACAATTTCTTTCAATTTACAAGTTTCGAAAAAGGTGCATGCGAGTGGGCACGATGACAGAGTTTGTTTAATCTGGACAATAATTAAGACGCCATCTCGACTTTTCTTGTCGTTTAAAGGAGATAAGTGGTACTCTGCCCGCGCAGATCGCCGCTTATTTGTCAATTCGTTTCGGTACTGTTTAAATATTGTCAAGTTATGGAGCACGAACATTTATAAACATTTGTATAGCGTGTCTTTAATTGTCATTGTTTTGCGCAACTGAGACGCAATCTACGGCTTACGCATTTTTCGAGTGTTTTCATACTCTTTCACAAGAAAATGCTTAAAATATAATTTGTGGAAAGTTTCAAGAAACCCATTGTAAGCATCATGCCCGTCATTAGATGCGCCTATTCTGTTTCGATTCTTTTGCAGCAGCGGATTGCGGAAAGAATTAAGGGTTTTCTCCGTAATTGATTGGTATGAGATTTTAGGGCGCTAGTTTGCTACTACACTGTTAAAAAAAACCGTAGAATTACAGGGAGCGCCAACGGGACCAGAGCCGCTCGCGAACCGTCGTTGCCGTTTTGCCGTAACCCCACCACCTCACCCGCGCCGAACAGACAAACACGGCACGCTGCGCCAACACCACCTAGAGCTAAGGCCGTAGCGCTTCCCTCTCTCCCTTCAAGGAGCGTCGGCATGAGTAGGCTGAACTGGTAGTGCGCTTCTCCGCAAGGCTCCCCTTGACAGTTGGCTTCTTTGCAAGGCACGTTCTCTTTTACTTTTCCTTTCTCTCTACGCTTGACGCGGTGCAAACAAAAAAAAATAAAAATGAAAAGAAAAAGGCGCCACGGCGTCGCGTTTTGTTTCCCTTTTTTTACTTTTTATCCCGAACGGTCGTCCGTCGCGTTCCTTTCTTCGACGGCTTTGTTACTCCTGCGGGTTGGGTCCCGTGACAACGAGGCTGGAGGAATCAACTAGAACAACTCTAGAAGCGAGTAGGTTTTTGGATGCCGAGGGTCAGAAGTTCAACTCTCGAGTGAGATAGAGCACATTTTGGAATGGCCTCGTGTGTGAACGTGAACGTTGCTTTTCGATTGTCGGTGCTGTCCACTGGTGCTGTCACAGACGTTGTTTATCCGCGCTTTGGCGGGAAACTGGATGTGAAAGTGTCCATATTTGAGTTTCTGCAAGGATGACTACGAAAGCGTGGACTATACAGCGAATCGACGGGAAGATCTCGCTCCTTGACGGCATGGCAGGGTGAGAACTTTTCAATTTTTATGATCGTGGTTTCGTTTCTTGTTTTTACTTTTCGCTGAATGCGTACATGGGAGTGATTTGGTTGTGGCCTGGAAGCAACATATTCAAATGCTCGCGCTACTTGTAGCTGCAAACCTAAATAAAAATGACTTGATTTATGAGTTCAGATTGGAATGATTTTCGCAAGGTATGCAAGTGATAGCTTATCGCGGTTGCGACCAGCACATCAATGTAAAAATTAAATAAAAAAGAAGTACATCGTGTCGCTTCTGTGTATCCTCATCGGAGCGCGGAAATGATCCGCCGCAACTAACTAGTAAGACCTATTTTTTGGCGGGTCTTTGAGCTGTAGTTAGTGCACGCAAGCCGGAATATGATTCATTGACCAGTTTACTTATCCATACACCAGCGCCATATACTAACAATTTAGCTGGCGCCCCTTCAGGCTCCCCAAGGAATCCCAACACACACCAGGAAGCTCTATGGAGCATATTATTATTATTATTAATTATTATTATTATTTTCTGTACCTGGTTCTATGTGCTCGTGCAATAAGCATTATTATTATTATTATTATTATTATTATTATTATTATTATTATTATTATTATTATAGCGCATTCGGCACATCAAATTCAAGAGTAATTTTAATGTTTGTGAACCGAAATACCAGATCGAAACACTGCCAGGGTTTTCTCTCAAATATGGAACCACTTCAGCTACACTTTAAAAAAGAGTATTTTTTTTTTCTTTTTGTATTTCTATAACTCTTTTTGATTACATTACCTTTCTTTGGATTAATATGATTTCCTCCTTTTTCGTTCTATTTCTTGCAGAAGCGGTCAAATACACATCTTGGATACTGCTTTGATGAACTTGGGCTACTGTACGGCCTCCATGGGACAAGCTGAAAGCTGATAGCTTAGAAGAGTGCTTCGGAATGTATAGTCAACTGGCTTGCTTCTAATATCACGTGTCTACAAGGCACATTTACGAAGATGAAAACAAAATACTGCTGAGGAGCACTCTGTCAACGATCACTACAGCTAGCAAGGATGGAAACTAGGAAGATCTTCCCAAGCGAGCGGATACTTGACGCCCTACCTGCAACGTTATATACCTGCAATGTGGCCCTGGGCTGTAAAAAATAAGACAGACCCTCCCGGCCCTGGGCTATGTGGCCAGCCATGCAGTCTACACCACCTTGAAAAACCTAAGGGGCGAAAAATGCAAGGCCGCATCAACAGCACGAAACAAGTTGGCTACAGTTTGCTCGCACAGGAAGACTGTGCTCTCGCAATGAAACTGGTTATAGAAGGGCTTGTTTTTCCTGGTGTACATGCTCTAGAACACAACTATGTTGTTCACCAATCAGTGATGCCCAGCCAGTGCCGACTTGTTACATATCTCATAATGGAACTACTCGCCGAAAAGGAGACTTCCAACTTCGACTACTGTGAAAATTAACATACGAGTGAGCTCATCTTAAAACACGTATTGTTGTCACAAGAAAATGCACAAGCATTTTCTTGTGACATCTTTGCAGCAAGATGAATGTTCGCATTAATGCCAAGAATGCCAAACAAAAGAAATGGAAAGCTGAAACTCTGCAATCCAAGACACTCGCTGCCAACCGTCACAGATGTCAAGAAGCGAACTCAGACCAAGGAAGAGTATAAGTGTGATGCCTGTGATGGTGAACCCATTGTGAGTTTGAGTTGAAGCATGTGTTGGACTGCAGTGAAAACATTCAACTGAGAAACCTTTGTTGCAAGGACAGCAATACGAAAAGCGCCAGTGCAAAATCTAAAAAAAAAAGAGCTAGGGGGTCAACGCTAAACAAATTAGTTCCTGTCCGGCCAGCAACGTGCTTGCGCTCCATCCTCATGCAAAGGAAACTGCTCTCTGAAGTCGGTGAATCTGTGTGTGTGTGTGTGTGTGTGTGCAGATAGTCGGTGTCCTTGTAGCAGAGTCTTAGGTATCTTGTGGTGCTGCAGCGTAAATGCCGACATGCTGCACAGATATTGTGTCTCGGTGTCACAAAATCTACGGCATCTCAGATGCATGTGTATCAATTTTTTTTCAAGACGGATATTTGCAGAACTTATGGATACCAGGAGGCTCGCTTCGCAGTGTTCAAAGGTGACCAATTTCTTATTTACGACTCTCTTCTGTATTGTAAATGCAAGCAACTTTGAATATGAAGCTCCCATGCCCACTTCTCTTTGTGTACAAAACTTGTTTTTAGCCGCCCTAACTGTGTCGTTTCACAGACTCGGTACTGAAGTACATCAGCGTATGGGGCAACGCTCGGGTATTATGGTACTTTTTTGCAAAGATAAAGTTTTCGCATTATGAATTGCCAAGAAATAGGTTACAGGTGTTTTTTTTCAATGTAGTAACCAGATAGGATAGGTTGCTTGCTGCAAAACAAGTACTATATTTGAACAGGCATAGTTCATTGAATTGCTGAACCTATATAGATTTATCACAGGTCTAAGAAAAGTTTGTCAAAATATGTGCAATACATTTTTCAAACTATGTGCAATACATTTTTCAAACCAGCACATCACAATTTTAGAATGTTATTACTTTTATACTTGTCTGGCAATTTCGGTCCCGTTGCTGTTGCATCAGATGTCCCTAAGGGTAGTGTACTCGGGCCTCTATTGTTTCTAATATATGTCATTGACCTACCATCATCAATTAAATCGACAATTAGACTTTTCGCTGATGCTTGAGTTATTTACCAGGAAAATAATACACTTATAGTGATCACAATATTGTCCAAGACGATTTAGATACAATATCATCATGGTGTTCCCTACTGCAGATGAACATTAACGCACATAAATGCAAACAAATGTCCATACTTAAGTCCTCCACTAAAACACTAACCCAGTACTTATTACTTTCACAACCACTAGAACACTCATTGTTGTACAAGTATTTGGGCGTGTAGTTTACAGACTCGTTATCATGGATTGAGCAAATAACAAGTAGTGCACTAAAAGCACTTGGTTTGTGAAAAAGTCATTTGTGTGAGAAATTTCTTGTCTAACAAACACATGAATCATACAAGATATATAAGAACTATTGAGAACTATATAAGATATATAAGAACCGTATAAGAAACTTTTTACAAGTTTCTTATATATCTTATATATGTTCTTATATATCTCATTTGATTCATATGTGTTTATTGGACACAGAAATTTCTCATGCAATTGAGATTTTTCATTAGGGATATAGCTCCCATTGAAACAAAACTACTCGCATACAAAACATTTATCCTCACAAAATTAGAATATGCAAGCATAATTTGGAATCCACACCTAAGCTACCTAATCTCGAGGCTCGAATCTTCGAAACAAAGCAGCCAGATTTATATGCAGTGATTATTCATCCGAAACTAGTGTCTCAGTTTTAAAAGCTAGCATAAATCTTCCTAATATAGAAAGAAGACGAAAAATAGCCCAATTGTGTTTTATTCAAGCTGTATATTACTCAGATTCCGATTTTCAATCTACTTAGTGCTGGGCTGCCAATTTTACATAATCCATATTAGATAATTCCTGCCATTAGACATTTCAGTGCCATACTTACAGTTTCCTGATTTCCTCCTTAGTACTTTGCACCACTGACTGGAACAAACTACCTGACCATATTGTAACTGAGAGATATCCCATTTCATTTAAAAAGAAGTGCATTAATTTGTTTAACTGAACCTTGATTTGTAAAACTGCATCATAACAATAACATGCTAATAAGCGTTTTTTTTTGGTGTGTGTGTGTGTGTGATTTTTTTTGTTGGTGTCTATTTTTTATGTTCAATTACTTTTTTGTCTGTTATTTTTGAATCTCCCTCATGTAATGCGTCTTCAGATGCGTTTGAGGTGAATAAAATGAAATTAAATTAAATGAATGCCTCTGCATCATTTATCCGATTGTTACTGTAGTTCATTTTATCTGGTCCCATTACTTCGATTATTGTCATTTCACATGGATTCTTCTTTTTTACAACTCCCATGTCGTCCAGAGACCACTACACCGCCCAGTTTATCGCTTAAAAAAAGAACACATCTGTGTCAAGATATCACTTTCTTGTATTTCACTACGATAATTGTAGGTTATACTAATTTTCCTGCGTTCTAAAATTGGTGCTTTAAATCACTCGGCGTTCACAGCTCTCATGTTAGCTCATAAAAAATAAATAGTGCGAAAACCCGCGTTTCTACGACGTAAAACCTACGCGCGAAGCCTTCAGCTCAGCTTATAGCGCGGCGCACGTCAGCCTGCTGCCGTGACGTCACTCGAGGCGTGTTCTGCTGCGCAATCTTCCCCTCTCCGAACCCGTGGGTTCGGAGAGGGGAAGATCACGTGAACTTCTTTCCCGGCTCCTGGGCCACTGAAGGCACGCGTGAAGGCACCCCTGGCGCATGCGCAGTGAGCGAGACTAGTCAGATCCCGCGCAACTCGGCCGCTGTTCGAACTTCCGTATGTCCGCCGTATGCAAACCCGGAGATTTCGCGGTAAGTGCATTACATCCCCTTCCTCGAACTGTTTAATGATTACCTTTCGCAACACTGTTTTCTTAGATGAGTCGCGCAGTTCTCTGGACTAACTACAGGGTGTCACCAAAGAAAATTTACACGGTCTTTTTTACCGCAAAAATAAACTAGGCATCGCCGAACGCTCATTCTCCGCCCAAAGGTAGAGCTAGAGGTCACAACCAGATGCCAAAGTTTCAGCCCGATCCGATAACTTAATCAAAAGTTATAAGTGATTTTCTGAACATTGCAATGGGAAAATGGCGGCCGACGGAGTTTTCGAATACATGGGGCTCTATGGCACCAGAAACCGAAAACGGGTGAAAATGGGCTCCATTTTCCCATTGAAATTTTCAGAAAATCACTTATAACTTTTGAATAAGTTATCGGATCGGGCTGAAACTTGGGCATCTGGTTGTGACCTCTAGCTCTACCTTTGGGCGGAGAATGAGCGTTCGGCGATGCCTAGTTTATTTTTGCGGTAAAATATACCGTGTAAATTTTCTTTTGTGACACCCTGTATTATGCATTGCTCGCCACAAGCGTGTGCAAACGGTGTGCGCCTCGCGCTTGAGGCGCGTTTCAGGGTAACATAGCCTTTTCCTTGTGCTTTTGAGTTTTTCCTGTACCCGGAGGAACTCTAGCATTATCATAAGACGTAGTGTTTCGGTGTTCTACGTTTCTCTGGCTCCATTCTGCTCATTTGACACCACGTGTTACGAATACCGCAAAATTACATGCAAAGCGACAGTACAATTAGGTTAAATCTGCGCTGAAGTGTGAGGTACTTGTGTCAAAAGTCTTTTTTTTTTTTTCGTGCCGAGTCGACATTTGGCTTCCGTGCACTCTCATATTGTTACGGTAGACTTGTGCGAATTTAGGAAACTTCAAATTCATCGATTCGATTTTCGTGTCTAACACTGCCAGCCCTCGGTCTTTTTTCGTCGAGTTCCGCTGAGTTCATTTTTCACCATTCGTTGGAGCACTGCTGTGTTGCGACGGCGCCGGACTCTACGTAATGACTCGGGACTGAAACACGTTTGCGAAAAGCGGCCAAAGAACGAAAATCAAACAACTATACTTCGTCTCACCTTAGTATGGACTATTGTTAGCCGCGCGTGCTAAAAGCGCGAGCTAGTCGCTTTGATTGAAGCCTCGGCGGCTGCACGTGCGCTCGTGCAGCAAGTGCTCTAGTCAAGGCAGTCAAGGCTGGCCGCTCGCGCTAGCACAGCCTTCGCAGTTAGTCCATGCTAGGGTGAGACGAAGTATAACTTCCTTCTCTTTTTTTTTTTTTTGTGAAAATTTGGGTTTCCAATTATCAGAGGGGAGCCGGGGAGCGCTCGTTGCGAGATAACCAAGAAAACCCGGAGGCGGACGGAGCAAGGTTGGCGATGTCGCGACGTTGTTCGGGCGTTCCGTCCGTTCCGTCCCTCTCCGGGTTTTCTACGCGCGTTCCGTCCCTCTCCGGGTTTTCTACGCGCGTTGCGGTCGACGTCGACGCCGGCGTCACCGGCGTCGTAAAATACGAAGCAGTCACACAGGGCCACCCGACGGCGGCGTCTTCTCGTGGAATCTTGAGTTTGTCGAGAGAACACGGAATTTTTTATTCGTCTGCTTCGCACGATTGTTGTTGCCTTTCCTTCGCGATTGCATATGCGGGGGAGACAATCGTCTTCACTAAATGGACAACGGCGATGATTATATACACGTTTACACTCCGGTTATACGCAGCATTGGCGAAAGGCACGGACTCGAACGGGCAGCTTCAGAAGGTGCTCTTTTGCCGCGTTTTTCTGCAAACAAAGCACGGTGCTACGCCGGCGCGTCCCAGAGCCTTTGCGTCCGTACCTTTAACACTGCACGCAGCTTGTGCGAGAGTGTTTTCGATGGAGAACTGTTGTATTCCGTAGTGGTGGGTGCACACAAAGACTACACAACAGATTGGGAGTGATCGCTCCCGCACAGTCGGAGGTAGGAACACACCGCGAACTTCGGTGGCAGCTTTCGCGCAAACGATGAAGAGTAGTTTTACGGCGTCGTACACGCACATAAAACACTGCTCACAGTCAGATGTTCCCGATGTTCCCATCGGCTTGCTTCTTTCCACGCTGAAATGCTTCCAGCCACGTTTGGCGAGTGCACGAATCCCCCGACCCCTCTGCCTTTTCGCCTTCATTGTGGGTCGAAAATAAAAACGGCTAAAACATTTCCTAACCGGAAAAGGGCGACACGTCACGTCCGGACGCTCGCTGATTGGCTCAAGCGCGCGCGTTGAGGGAAAAATTGGGTTCCGAGGCGTCGTCTCCCTGCGTCGTCCTCCTCGGCGCGCGACTTTTTTCAATAAAAAAATAAGCAAAAAATTCACCCCACGACGCGCGTCTTTCCGCTGTGTGAATGCGCCTTTAGCCGTTGGGGGCTGCTGCCAGTGGCAGGGTGGTGCGCTGTTTTTGATCGGCTTTGCGCGAAGACTGCGATTATCGCCGATCTTTGTCGTGTATGTGGTGAACGGAGCACTGCGGAGACTGAAAACTATGTGAGCTGTTCGCTGTGTTGTTAAACTCGGGCAAAGCAAGATCGCGGTGAGTTTGCTCGTGTACGTCGGCCGATGCTCGTGTCGGTGCACATCCCAACTAAACATGACTCCATGCATGTAAGAACGAATTAATCTAATAGGAACTTCGTGAATAAGAACGAGACGAGCGTGTGGCTGTATAAATATGTCGTGACCGGTGGCATACGTACACTGGGTTCCGCACTTTGCTTATGTTGACGATTTGATTTGGTGTAATCGCAGTGTTTGTACCGGTGCGCGAAGGCCTCGGTTGCTTCGAGAGCCAACGCTGATACAGCCAGTCTCTTGTTCTCCGATGGTTCTGTCAAGTCCGAAACACAGCGTTATATAGAAATATATATTAAAAAAAATGCGCGTTTGGTGTTGTCTGCGTTTATTTTACTGCGGAGGACGTTGCCTTTTTCGCAAGATCAGTTTTTCTCGTGTGACTTGTCTTCCAAAATTTGCGTGCAACAATTTTTACGCCCTTCGATTTCCGTTCTTTATTCGGTTTGGTTTCTTGCAAATGTGTTCCAGCCTTAATGATCCGCCGCGGCGAAGCTGTGTGTTCAGAGAAGAAGCAGTCTCAGCGCAGCATGGTGCATGGCGTGTCGTGTGTGAAAAAAAAAAAAAAATGAAAGCGGGCAATTAATGATTTGATAACTGCACCGTAATGAGTGGCTGCCACTAGTGGAAAAATAAGAAAAGCGTTGCCTCATAGTTGGAGTTAAGTCATATGTCTTATTGCAGTAGAGAGGAGAACAAACTAGATGCCTGGGCAGGCTTGCTAGAAGTAGCGTCTCAGTTGATACTGCTCAAAGAAAGCATTGCCAAGGCTCGGGCGAACGAGCGTCACATGTACGACGAAACAGTCCGATCCGACGTCCGATCAGGCAGTACGACGGTCGGACGCGGCTTGGTTGGTTGTGTCGCAACGTCGGGACGTCGGAACGGCGTTGCGGCATGCGACCAACTGTCTAGACTCTAGAGGTGGTTCCGGTGGTCGGATGACCACAGCCAGTGACGACGCAGGTAGCGGGAACGTCACGAGGACGTCACGTTTAGGGGAGTGGGCTATTCAGGAGCAAAAATCCGGTTGCGAGTTCCTCTTCCTTTTTTTTTTCTTTTTTGGCATTTCCGCGGAGAGGAAGAGAGCCCGCGCAGAGCTTTATTCAGCGCTCAAAATGGGAGAGGGAGCGCGTGCCTGTACCTTCCACTGCATTGCCAAGAAAAGTAGACGGGCGATCGTAGGCAGTCAAGCAACGCGCACTGGTCACGAAACTGGGCGAAGCCGATCGGAACCGTCGGAACGACGCGTCGCAAACTCGGACGGTAGCATGTGTCTCGGATAATCGTTTGCGGCGAGTCGGAAGAGCGATCAGATGTCGGATCGGACGGTTTCGTCGTACATGTGTTTCGCGCTTTAAGCTCGAGCCCTAGCGTTGACGGCGCTTTCTTTGAGCAGCCTCAACTGAGACTCTGCTTCGAGCAGTGCCAGCCACGATGAGTTCTTCGGGCATCATTCTTTGCGATCCAACTCATATCGCCTTGCTCGTGTCCCACAGTTCTACATTCACTGGGAATAAATATATACCCATAGATGTATGGTAGCTTCCCTAGCATTTTGTGCATTTCTCAAGTAACCACACATGTTTTCTGATTTTAGGTGACACCAGAAATCACGGAGTCCTGTAACAGTTTGCCTGCTTCTCCTGTAATTGTTGCACTGAGTGAGCTTCACATGTCTTTTCCTTGCATCCTTTGTCTTTTTGAAGGGGCTTTCTTTTTTAATTTGTGCTGCATTCTGGAACAACAATCAATACCTTGCGAATTTCATATTCCTAACCAAGCTTGATTCGTAAGCAGATATCATTCTAACTTACGGAGTGTTCGCATCACATAGAATAATATTTCAAAAACAAAGTTTGAATACTTTCCTAGCATATGTTTTGTTTGTAAATTCTTGTAATGTTGGCAGCTTTCCAATGTGACTGTCATTTATCTAATCAACATTCCCTGATGGGCCAAAAGCATTATAAAGTTGAGGGGGTAAGAACTGCAAATGAGCTAAGTTATAAGGTTTTTGTAATGGTTGATGTAAGTGTAGTTGTCATAAATTTATTTGTAACGTAAATGCCTGTGTGCCCTTTAAGCTATAGGTGAGGTTCACTTTTGATTAGCATTGTTCATGGACACCAAATACTTGTGGAACTTGGACAAGGGGTGAAAGTGCCTTGCCAATCTACTTCTGTTGCACTATCCTGCTCCAAAACACAAAAATTATTAAAAAGATGAAAAGTATATAGTCTCAGAATAATTAAACTTATTCTAGCAGGAAATGTGTGTTCACCAAGCACCTTTTGGTGTGTTTGTTTAGGTTTCAACGGTGTTGCTTTCAATGTCAGTGCAGATGACTCCTAGTGACTCTATTGTAGCTCCGAGTGTGTAACTACAGAGGCTGGAATATTGTAGTGGTGTAACCAGAGGCTGGAATACTGCAGTGGTGTAACCATAGTGTGATGTGTCGATTTCGACGAGAGCTAGATGGACGAGCACATCGTTTTGTTTCGGCTGCCTTGCCAACCACCAATGCAAAGCACATGTCCTGGTATTATACCATACTTCGGCAGTCATGGTTGCTGAGCCAGCAAGAAAAACAAAAGTTTTTAATTGGTTTGTTAGTGCAGGTGCCACAGAACGGCATAGAGCCCAAACAGCCTGTGAGGCATTTGATTGTTCGGGCCTGCATTCTGTGTCTTGCCAAAACGCAACCGCCCCGTTTTTTTTTTTTGTAGAATGCGTGGTCACATGCAGTCTCCAGTCATTTAATCTTTGACAATAGTAATTTAAACGAAACTGCCGACTGGCATTGCACGTGGGCATCACACTTCCACGCTACTGATTTTGTTCACAAACTCGACAAAAAGTGTTATATTCTCCACACTCATATACAATTTTTTTGTTGCGTTCAAGCCTTCAGGATTGCTTTGCATAACTCAACGCCATAACTGGATATGGTTACTCAACACTATTTAGTACGACTGCAAAGGTGACCCTTATTTGGCTTGGCAGATAAGGTCGCCTTATCTGCGATTGTGATGCATATCAGTCTCAGATGTGCGTCACAATCCTATATCAGTGTGCCTGCCTGTTCAGTGTTTCCGCTGGTAATACCTCTATAGAAGTTTCCAGATATAAATATGACGATGGTATTTTTTCTTCATTTTAATGCGTAAGCGTTAAAAACCCTATTTTGAGAAAAAGCCGGTGTAGTGGTGTCGGTCCAGTGACCTCTCTGGTCACTTGACCAGATAGGTCGATACATCCAATACTAACGCATTTTCTCCGCATTAATTACATTAATCCCTTTCAAATTTTTGTTTCCTAGGTCGCTCACTTTTCGGATGCAGCTGCCAGCTGTTTGTGGACCATGAGCAGATGGTGGAAGATCTGGCCTTTCTACAAGCTGTGGAGCTCCTTTTTGCCCTTTATTATTGTCTAAACATCCAGTATGCCAAAGTTGTGGGAACTACACTTGAGTTCGTTCAGAGGTATGGTTTATTTCCTTCATAATTTTAAGCCTCACGAAAGGTATTAAAGGGCGACTCTGCTGAATTTTGACTGAGAAAGTAAGGGAGTTCTCTTTAAAATTATCTAGAAAGGCTACAACTAAAATATTTCTATATATTAAATTTGGCCTTCAAAGTTTGACAAGCGCTAATCTGCTAATCTTAGCGAGCAATGTGCAGGCTAGCCAACAGTGCACTTCCCTCGGATGTGACGTCACGTTGACGTCTGTTGCATACACCGGGTTTTTCCTTTTTTAACGCCAACACATGTCCAGTCGGTTCAGACAACACTACCTAGAGTTGGCCCAGTGAGTGGGGTAAATCACGTAACCCTTTGCATCCGCCATGGACATGAGTGATTGCAACTGACGTCACTGCTTGCCCTTTGCCGAAATTTCGGTTTCAGTTTGCTACTTGAGTTATAAGCTAGGTTGCATGAACAATATTCTACTTTTCGTGAAACAAACGATGCAGAGTTCTTTATGAGTGCTTTTCAAAGTAAGATAATCCACTATCTCGAAATTTTCTAAATTGAGTGGAGTTGCCCTTTAATTTGTCACTGACTGCCCACATTTCCAAGCTTATTTTCAGAGGTCCATCGTTACACCGCAATAGGGTGTTATATTCACGGACCACAGAAAGAATAAAACACATTCGGGACGAAGGACGAAAAACATTTCTTTCAACTAATAACAACATGAATGAGCTTAAAAGCACTCCCTGCAGTTCAGACTGCCAAGGAAATTGAGAGAAAGGGAGGCAGGAAGAGAGAAAGGAAAGTGTAAAGATAAAATTGTGACTCATGGTGTTACTTCACTTTTTATCTTATTTCCTTTAACTCATGATGTTACCTCACTTTTTATCTTATTTTCTTGGTTACAATTTTATCTTTATACTTTTCCTTTCCCTCTTCCTGCCTCCCTTTCTCAATTTTCTTGGCAGTCTGAATTGTAGGGAGTGCTTTTAAGCTCATTCATGTTGTTAGTTGAAAGAAATGTTTGTCGTCCCGAGTGTGTTTTATTCTTTCTGTGGTCTGAATTTTACCAACACACTCTTCAGTTACTTTGAAGGGTGTGTTATATGTGGCATAATAATTAAATTTAAAATATTTCACCTAATATTACAATGTGATTATGTTTGACCCTATCCCAGAAATCACAAATAAATATGTCAATATATCTATTCCTCCAATTTTATCATTACTGAATGTGTCATTTACTTATTACCTCTATTTGGCCGTCAGTTAGAAGGCAGAGTCATAAGCAGTATAAATAATAATTAAATTATTTTTGGCTGGAAACAAATTGGAGCCCCAAAATATGTTTAATATATTCAGCTAATTGTTTATTTAAGACAGCTTATTTATTGCACCACACTATTGTGTATCACTCTAAAATTGTCTAGAAGCAATATGTGCAGATATTCTCTAATTAATGACTAAGTTTGACTGATAAACAACCTTTTCACAACCTTTTGAACTTAAAAAAAAGAATTGAAGTTTGTATAAAGCTTTACTTGTGCAGTTTTGAGTAGCATGTGGTTTAAGTTTTATTTTATACCTGAATACCTTTTACTCGTCTTCATACGTGTTATCAATCGAACATTGTCTCGATGGTGGCTGCCAAAATGTGGCTTCCTAAACAAAGAATGATTCTATTACAACATTCCCTTTGCCATGTCTGGTGCTTTCAAGCAAACTTTAACAGCTAGTTGAGTATTTTAGGTCATTTAACTGTCTGCCATGCTAAGTATGCAAATGAGTGGTTACTTAACAGTAGAAATGCAGGGGAGGAATTGCTTTGTGGCTGTATAGGACAACGCACAATTTGTAATCCTGTGTTTGTAATGAAAGAAATAAGTGTGAAGTATGTAGTTGTTCTTTTTATATCGCTGCTACAAAATTGACTTTTGTTTGCTTCCAAAGGTTCTCCCAAATGACCCGAATCAATTTGCTGTCTGTTCATTTGCTGTCTGTTCAAATCAACAAGTTTTCAGTGTTTTAGTAGGTCTAAAAGTTACATTATATGAATCCTACGCCTTCAGATGTGCCACATGGGGCTTCTAACTTCTGAATGATTCCGAGTTCTGTGTCCTCATCGCATCTGAGTGAAAGAAGCCTTGAGTGCCAGATTCTCTCCTCTTGCAGAAAAATGCCACATTAATACAATTTTTTTTTGTTGTTGTCCCCTCATTGTTTTGTTTTCCTCTAACTCTAGGCGTGCATTATTTTTACCTTCTCATCTTTTTTTTTTTTAAGTGCACAGTGCAGAGTCTGCTAGTCTAAATGTGGGTTTTGCCCGGTTTGGTATGGCTTAATTTTTACTTTAGGAACCTTCAACACAGTTGCACTTTTGAACTGTGTACATGTGTGATTTGGGTGGTAAAGCTTGGCATTTGACATTAGTTGTGCATGTAAAATATCAGCACGTACTGATCCCAAATCCTTCGCTACAATGGTTTTTTCAGTTGTCTGGTTTCTGACCAAATACTTCATGGGCCAATTTGATATTTATTTCAGATACCGAGTTGGGATCAAACAACATGATGGGTCACGACAGGAGGCCGGGAAATCGAAAGGAGCTCGGGCAAGAGCAATCTAACCCGCCACAGATATTGCTGCTTTTGAGAAAAAAGGGAAGTGTGAGTACATATCTGATTTGGCATGTGTACGATGTGGCATCAAAAAGTTTGCAGAATGGTCTTGTAGCAAAAAAACAAATAGGGGCACGACAATGCATTCACAGGGGTCGAGGGCAGCAACCTTGATTTGTCATGGTGCTGAGTGGCTCAATGTGGCGATGCACAGGCGAGTTGGTTCATGATTACAACTGGTAGCAGCATGCAAAAACCACGAGGACAAAGGGAGGAATGCACAAGACTTCGGTGTTTCCTTTTCATTAAACATTTAGTTGAAGTTCAGCGCTCGTCTTGTGAGTTCCTTCCTTTGTCCTTGTGCTTTTGCTCGCTGCTACCAGTAGCTTAGTGGCATCGCTCTGTGAACAGGTTTTTGTGACCTCGTATGCGTGCGCCTCTGCGGTTCATGCAAGTGGTTGTACTCCTCCCGTAGGCTCTTCAATCATCTAAATATGAATTTGTTTTATTTCCAGCTCATCTGATGATCGGACGCCATGAAGGTTTTTTTATAATTATGTTCTTTTACAATATAGTTTGATTTCAAAATTGCCTCCGTTTTGTCTTGTCCCTTTTTCAGACACACTACACTTATTACTAGGGACGTGTCGTTATATTACGGAACTGTACTGCGCTAACTCATGATGCCGGACACTATCTGTAACCCTCCGTAATACCACCAAAGCCGTAGCCGAGAGTTCACATTATTGTTATCGTACAGCGAGCGCACAGCGATAGAAGCGCAATACGCAAGAACGGGACTGGAGCCGCAAACTAGACTTGAGCTATCCAAGCCGTCAAGCGTTCAGACGGTATTGAAGGCGTAAGGAAGGGTACGGTAACTGAACTGTTACCGTTACCATACAGCAATGGAAGTGCAGTATGAAAATACGGGACCGAAACCGTACCCTTCCCTTACGCCTTCAATACCGTCTGAACGCTTGACGGCTTCGATACCTCAAGCCTAGTTTGCGGCTTTAGTCCTGTACTTGCGTACTGCAGTTCTATTGCTGTATGCTTGATGTACGGGAATGATAATGTAAACTGTCAGTTACGGCTTTGGTGGTATTACGGAGGGTTACAGATAATGTCTGGCATCAAGAGTTAGCGCAGTACGGTTCCGTAATATAACGGCACTTTTTTAACAGTGTAGCTTAGTTCTCTCCATAGGAAGATGGTCACAAACTCAGCAGAATATAACTCCCGCCTCAGCGTATGTCTGCAGGGAACTTGTAATGAACAGATAAAGGACTGATTGGCATTCAGTTGTGACCCTAGTGGGCACATTATTCATGTTGACAAAACCATTGGATAATATTATAACACTGTTAAAATGTCTGACGGAATGGCCACCGTTATTCTGTCGATTTTAAGATCACCTCCAGCAATTAAGGTTTAATCGTTTTCACTGCCGAATGCCAGGAATTGGATAATATTATAACACTGTTAAAATGTCTGACGGAATGGCCACCGTTATTCTGTCGATTTTAAGATCACCTCCAGCAATAAGGTTTAATCGTTTTCACTGCCGAATGCCAGGAATTGGATAATATTATAACACTGTTAAAATGTCTGACGGAATGGCCACCGTTATTCTGTCGATTTTAAGATCACCTCCAGCAATTAAGGTTCAATTGTTTTCACTGCCGAATGCCAGGAATTGGATAATATTATAACACTGTTAAAATGTCTGACGGAATGGCCACCGTTATTCTGTCGATTTTAAGATCACCTCCAGCAATTAAGGTTTAATCGTTTTCACTGCCGAATGCCAGGAATTGGATAATATTATAACACTGTTAAAATGTCTGACGGAATGGCCACCGTTATTCTGTCGATTTTAAGATCACCTCCAGCAATTAAGGTTTAATCGTTTTCACTGCCGAATGCCAGGAATTGGATAATATTATAACACTGTTAAAATGTCTGACGGAATGGCCACCGTTATTCTGTCGATTTTAAGATCACCTCCAGCAATTAAGGTTTAATCGTTTTCACTGCCGAATGCCAGGAATTGGATAATATTATAACACTGTTAAAATGTCTGACGGAATGGCCACCGTTATTCTGTCGATTTTAAGATCACCTCCAGCAATTAAGGTTTAATCGTTTTCACTGCCGAATGCCAGGAATTGGATAATATTATAACACTGTTAAAATGTCTGACGGAATGGCCACCGTTATTCTGTCGATTTTAAGATCACCTCCAGCAATTAAGGTTTAATCGTTTTCACTGCCGAATGCCAGGAATTGGATAATATTATAACACTGTTAAAATGTCTGACGGAATGGCCACCGTTATTCTGTCGATTTTAAGATCACCTCCAGCAATTAAGGTTTAATCGTTTTCACTGCCGAATGCCAGGAATTGGATAATATTATAACACTGTTAAAATGTCTGACGGAATGGCCACCGTTATTCTGTCGATTTTAAGATCACCTCCAGCAATTAAGGTTTAATCGTTTTCACTGCCGAATGCCAGGAATTGGATAATATTATAACACTGTTAAAATGTCTGACGGAATGGCCACCGTTATTCTGTCGATTTTAAGATCACCTCCAGCAATTAAGGTTTAATCGTTTTCACTGCCGAATGCCAGGAATTGGATAATATTATAACACTGTTAAAATGTCTGACGGAATGGCCACCGTTATTCTGTCGATTTTAAGATCACCTCCAGCAATTAAGGTTCAATCGTTTTCACTGCCGAATGCCAGGAATTGGATAATATTATAACACTGTTAAAATGTCTGACGGAATGGCCACCGTTATTCTGTCGATTTTAAGATCACCTCCAGCAATTAGGTTTAATCGTTTTCACTGCCGAATGCCAGGAATTGGATAATATATAACACTGTTAAAATGTCTGACGGAATGGCCACCGTTATTCTGTCGATTTTAAGATCACCTCCAGCAATTAAGGTTCAATTGTTTTCACTGCCGAATGCCAGGAATTGGATAATATTATAACACTGTTAAAATGTCTGACGGAATGGCCACCGTTATTCTGTCGATTTTAAGATCACCTCCAGCAATTAAGGTTTAATCGTTTTCACTGCCTCGTCCATGAGATCGATTAAAATAGTAGGTCTTATAGTTTGGCAACCTAAGGACATCAGAGTCACTTGTGCTCCAAGTCTCAGTTAACATAATAATAAAATATTAAAATTAGAATTCAGTAAATAATTATTTCAAACAAATAACTTTGTTCTTTACGAACCTAATATTCAAATGGATACATTTTAGTAAAGCAAATGGATACATTTCAGAGCTCAGACATGGGATGGCTAACCTCACTTGGAAAATAATAGCGCTGACTGACATGCATTGCTCATTCCTTTTAGAAACATAATAAACGACCGTGCCGCGACTTGCAGAGTCAGTCTTGTTCCAGGGCTCGATCCCGCTACTACGCCGTCATCGACTCCTGCGACGCTGTCCCTTCTCTTTCTTTTTGTTTCGACACAAGTTCGCCACACTAAACGTTTCTGTATGTTCATTCGCCGCCTCATCAATTATCATTCGTGACAATATGAGCAGCAAGATGATGGCGCCTAGAGTATGTACTGCTATTAGTCGAGGGCACAAATCATGGGGGGCGGGTTTTTATCTTGAAGCCGTTAACTTGTTTCTCTCGGTTATTATCTCCTGGTCATTATCTCAAAGTGAGGCGATAAAGACCTACCGTAATTAACAGTGCTGTTTAATAGCGATTCTGGTGACAGAACGACGGCAACAAAGGGACGAGGTACCATCAGTTGTCTTCGTCTTGTGGTTTATTGAACTGCACAGAACGTGTCTCCTCCTGGCGTGCTTACCACGTCGTCATCTGTAGTTTATTAATTTGCACCCAATGACATCAGACTCGTGCTTTTGCTTGCCGGGTTCTGGTGGTGGCAGAGTAGCCTGTGGCTGCCGCACACGCCTGTCAAGCTGCAGCTCTTTCTACAACCAGACCGTCGATGGAAAGCAGAGACGACTCGAGAATCTCGCCTTTTTCCTTACCATTTCTACGCCAGGGTCCGACAGCGGGGCACAGAGGCTCCTGCGACGTTATTTTTTTGCGACCTCGAGACCACTTTCGATCACGATTATAAACCCCGGATCTGGGGTGAAGACGGTGCCATCCATCATTTCTCATGCAACCCAGTCTTGGGGTCATTTTTACTATACTCCGGCCCGCCAGCGCTTCGCATTTTTCCACTAACTACTTTCGATGCATGTGCGATATAAGACGGTAAACGCGTCAGTCGAATATGGGTTAACTGCGACGGTGGCAGCAAGAGGTGCGACCGCCCACCCACCTCTGCGAGGTCGTGGATGCTGAGCGCGCACACGAGCCTATGGTTGACCAGAGGCACGTCCCCCTGTCCCCGGTAGTTTGCGACGACGCAGGGGCGCTGCGTGCTGGCCACCATGGGCACCAGGGTCCGGAGGTAGTAGGCTTGGCTGTCGCTCGTCAGCCCCGTGAGAAAGAGCACGACGGGGCCCGGAGGGGAGCCTTCGTTCTGCCAGTCCAGGGCCACCGCGCCGCCGTCCGACAGCTGGAGCAGCTGGCGCCGGAAGGACAGCGGCCTCTGCCACTCCTGCCGGAGGAGGACAACTCGATATACCTTTGCCACATAAAGTCGATACCAAGCGGCGTGCGCACACAACGCGCCTGGCCCGCGGTTCGATAATAATAATCATAATATTTTACATTAGCTGCCTGATGAAGCGAGCTGACGTCATCAGTTGGAAGCGCGAAAATGACAGATAGTTTCCGCGCGCCTTCGGTTTCATTGGCTGGCGCGCGTCGACGGGGCTCCCATTGGCCGCTGCGCCATGGCCTCCGAGATCCCGAAGCGCTCGCGCGCTGGTACGCAGCAGACGACAAAGGTAGCGGACGAGCGGCTTGCATGCTTTCGCATTCAGAACTCACAAGAAATGCTTAGGTGTACCTCGATCTTTTTTTTTATTTGCTTTACAAACACAGAGAAATAATGCTGGCCTACAAAAGCAGCACCCTGCTCTGGGCCAAACAACCCAGCAAAATACATGTGAATATAGCAAAAAATACAACAACAACAAACAAAGCATTAATATATAGCGGTTATCTAAACCAGCGGCAATACAAAACAATGCCCAAATTTGGCATAAAACAAACTAATAAAACGACAAACAGTGAACACATATAAAGCTCAGAAGGCAGGCTAATAAATGTTTGGACGGTGGCCACCCGGTCTTCTGGTAGGTGTGGCCGAAGCCCTCTTGAAAAAAAGTGCGCCCATCCGGAAGCTAGCACGGGTAGGAGGCCTACGCAGAGACCTGTGTGGTATCTATATCCACAAGGTGCGCACAGGTTAAAGAAAGTGGCACAACGGCACGGCATTCCTGTGGTTTTTTCGGCTCCTGGTAAGCTGGGTCGTTTATGTGCGAGAGTGGGCAGTAGTCGGACCATATCCCCGGTTGCGTTAAGTAGTATAAGAACAAGTTGTGCCTTGTGTGGGAGGAGTGGTTATTGTGTTCCGCTGACGTGTAAGAAGGTATACATCGGCCAAACAGGCCGTTGTGTAAGCGACAGATTACGGGAACATGCATGCTCGATGAGGTCTTTACCGTCAGGAAACTTGGCGGTGCACTGTGTTAGGTGCGGGTGCACTCCTGGTTTAATTGATACTGAGATTCTGGCCAAGCATCGTAAAAAGATGACTAGAGAGATTGCGGAAACGTTTTTTTATTTCTAAGTACAAAGATTGGTGTGTCAGCCCTCCCTCTATATGTTTATTTGACAGTGTACTTGCGTTCATCAGCAGTTTTGACACAATGGTCAGTTGATACACGACCGTGCCGCGACTTGCAGAGTCAGTCTTGTTCCAGGGCTCGATCCCGCTACTACGCCGTCATCGACTCCTGCGACGCTTTCCCTTCTCTTTCTTTTTGTTTCGACACAAGTTCGCCACACTAAACGTTTCTGTATGTTCATTCGCCGCCTCATCAATTATCATTCGTGACAATATGAGCAGCAAGATGATGGCGCCTAGAGTATGTACTACTATTAGTCGAGGGCACAAATCATGGGGGGGGCGGGTTTTTATCTTGAAGCCGTTAACTTGTTTCTCTCGGTTATTATCTCCTGGTCATTATCTCAAAGTGAGGCGATAAAGACCTACCGTAATTAACAGTGCTGTTTAATAGCGATTCTGGTGACAGAACGACGGCAACAAAGGGACGAGGTACCATCAGTTGTCTTCGTCTTGTGGTTTATTGAACTGCACAGAACGTGTCTCCTCCTGGCGTG
This sequence comes from Ixodes persulcatus, assembly GCA_013358835.2. Taxonomy (NCBI): domain Eukaryota; kingdom Metazoa; phylum Arthropoda; class Arachnida; order Ixodida; family Ixodidae; genus Ixodes; species Ixodes persulcatus. Next base: position 280,577 of record JABSTQ010009502.1, read on the forward strand.
CTTACCACGTCGTCATCTGTAGTTTATTAATTTGCACCCAATGACATCAGACTCGTGCTTTTGCCTGCCGGGTTCTGGTGGTGGCAGAGTAGCCTGTGGCTGCCGCACACGCCTGTCAAGCTGCAGCTCTTTCTACAACCAGACCGTCGATGGAAAGCAGAGACGACTCGAGAATCTCGCCTTATTCCCTACCATTTCTACGCCAGGTTCCGACAGCGGGGCACAGAGGCTCCTGCGACGTTATTTTTTTGCGACCTCAAGACCACTTTCGATCACGATTATAAACCCCGGGTCTGGGGTGAAGACGGTGCCATCCATCATTTCTCATGCAACCCAGTCTTGGGGTCATTTTTACTATACTCCGGCCCGCCAGCGCTTCGCATTTTTCCACTAACTACTGTCGATGCATGTGCGATATAAGACGGTAAACGCGCCAGTCGAAGATGGGTTAACTGCGACGGTGGCAGCAAGAGGTGCGACCGCCCACCCACCTCGGCGAGGTCGTGGATGCTGAGCGCGCACACGAGCCTATGGTTGACCAGAGGCACGTCCCCCTGTCCCCGGTAGTTTGCGACGACGCAGGGGCGCTGCGTGCTGGCCACCATGGGCACCAGGGTCCGGAGGTAGTAGGCTTGGCTGTCGCTCGTCAGCCCCGTGAGAAAGAGCACGACGGGGCCCGGAGGGGAGCCCTCGTTCTGCCAGTCCAGGGCCACCGCGCCGCCGTCCGACAGCTGCAGCAGCTGGCGCCGGAAGGACAGCGGCCTCTGCCACTCCTGCCGGAGGAGGACAACTCGATATACCTTTGCCACATAAAGTCGATACCAAGCGGCGTGCGCACACAACGCGCCTGGCCCGCGGTTCGATAATAATAATCATAATATTTTACATTAGCTGCCTCGTGAAGCGAGCTGACGTCATCAGTTGGAAGCGCGAAAATGGCAGATAGTTTCCGCGCGCCTTCGGTTTCATTGGCTGGCGCGCGTCGACGGGGCTCCCATTGGCCGCTGCGCCATGGCCTCCGAGATCCCGAAGCGCTCGCGCGCTGGTACGCAGCAGACGACAAAGGTAGCGGACGAGCGGCTTGCATGCTTTCGCATTCAGAACTCATAACAAATGCTTAGGTGTACCTCGATCTTTTTTTTTATTTGCTTTACAAACACAGAGAAATAATGCTGGCCTACAAAAGCAGCACCCTGCTCTGGGCCAAACAACCCAGCAAAATACATGTGAATATAGCAAAAAATACAACAACAAACAAAGCATTAATATATAGCGGTTATCTAAACCAGCGGCAATACAAAACAATGCCCAAATTTGGCATAAAAACAAACTAATAAAACGACAAACAGTGAACACATAAAGTTCAGAAGAACAGCATTCTTCGACCTCGAAGAAGGCTGTTCTTCCGTACGACTCAAACCATTCTAAAATAATAAAAATGGGGATTATAACGAGTAGTTTGTTGGGGTCACTTACGAGGTCGTGTCCGCACAAGACGATCACGAGTTTTTGTGGGCAGGCTAATAAATGTTTGGACGGTGGCCACCCGGTCTTCTGGTAGGTGTGGCCGAGAGCCTCTTGAAAAAAGTGAGCCATCCGGAAGCTAGCACGGGTAGGAGGCCTACGCAGAGACCTGTTGTGGTATCATATATCCACAAGGTTGCGCACAGGTTAAAGAAAGTGGCACAACGGCACGGCATTCCTGTGTTTTTTTCGGCTCCTGGTAAGCTGGGTCGTTTATGTGCGAGAGTGGGCAGTAGTCGGACCCATATCCCCGGTTGCGTTAAGTAGTATAAGAACAAGTTTGTGCCTTGTGTGGGAGGAGTGGTTTATTGTGTTCCGCTGACGTGTAAGAAGGTATACATCGGCCAAACAGGCCGTTGTGTAAGCGACAGATTACGGGAACATGCATGCTCGATGAGGTCTTTACCGTCAGGAAACTTGGCGGTGCACTGTGTTAGGTGCGGGTGCACTCCTGGTTTAATTGATACTGAGATTCTGGCCAAGCATCGTAAAAAGATGACTAGAGAGATTGCGGAAACGTTTTTTTATTTCTAAGTACAAAGATTGGTGTGTCAGCCCTCCCTCTATATGTTTATTTGACAGTGTACTTGCGTTCATCAGCAGTTTTGACACAATGGTCAGTTGATATGAAGTACGTGATGTAATTTGATTGGATATTGTCACGGGTGGTGGGTGACCAAAAGAACAATAAATAAACAGGAAGAAAGAAACGTTTAATGTGGCGAACTTGTGCCAAAAATGGAAGGGTACAGAAAATAATAACAGAGCGTCGCGGGCGTCGAAGTCGGCGTAGAGCAGAGTCGAACGCTGGGGCGAGACTGACCGCGGCTCGCCACGCGGAGCCCCTTATGTACACGCGTGGGGTTCTGGAAGAATCGGCGTGGAAGGTTCTGCGTGTGGAACATTCTGACCTCGAACAAGCAACACGGTTCTCGAATTTACCAGAGCATTACATTACATGTCAACAAAAAGGCGTCCCCGCGGCCAGAATTCGAACCCTGGCTTTCTGCGCGGAAGGCACGCGCGATAACCGTTAGGCCACGAGCGCGCTGCCTGCTTGGTCAGCTGCGCTCGCGGCATTACTCCCCGCTTTAAAAAGTGCATCGCCCCGATGCAACACAAAACAAAACAAAGCAAATAAAAAGGACGGTAAACTAAACAGTCATTTGGAAGGTATAAGGTGCACAGTCCTATCGGGCGTAGTACGGCTTCAGGCGCACGACGTGGACGACTTCAGGCCGTGGTGGGCGGCGTGATGATGTTCTTGTTCCGTCGGGCGTTACCTCGTAGTTCAGCTCCCCGTTGCGTCGAAGTACCTTGTACGGTCCAAAGTATCGTTTCAGCAATTTCTCACTGAGGCCGCGGCGACGGATGGGCGTCCATACCCACACCCTGTCTCCGGGCTGGAAGTGGACGTCCCTGCGACGAAGGTTGTAGCGGCCGGCGTCGACGCGTTGCTGGTCTTGAATCAGGAGTCGGGCGAGCTGGCGGACTTTTTCGGCCCGTTGAGCAACCACCTGGGCGTCGTCGCTCTCACTTTCAGCTGGCTCATGGGGCAGCATCGCGTCCAGCATGGTCGTTACTTTCCGACCATGTACCAGCTGGAAGGGTGTGAATCCAGTGGTCTCTTGAACCGCCGTATTGTAGGCGAACGTGACGTAGGGCAGCACCTCGTCCCACGTCTTGTGCTCTACGTCGACGTACATAGAGATCATGTCAGCGATTGTCTTGTTGAGTCGCTCCGTCAGCCCGTTGGTCTGCGGGTGGTAGGCAGTTGTACGACGATGGCTGGTGTGACTGAGTCGAAGGATTTCTTGGGTCAGCTGTGCCATGAACGATGATCCGCGATCTGTAATCAGAACTTCTGGAGCGCCGTGCCGGAGGACGATGGACTCAATGAAAAACTTGGCAACTTCCACGGCAGTCCCTGAAGGAAGGGCTTTCGTTTCGGCGTACCGCGTGAGATAATCTGTGGCTACGATGATCCAGCGGTTCCCCGACGTCGACGGCGGAAAAGGGCCAAGTAGATCCATTCCGATCTGCTGGAAGGGTGCAGTTGGAGGAGAAATTGGCTGCAGGAGTCCGGCCGGCCTCGTCGGAGGTTTCTTGCGTCGCTGGCACTCGTGGCATGATCGTGTGTATTGGTGGACGGTCTTGGGGAGCTTGGGCCAGTAATACTTTCCACGAATACGGGCCAGTGTCCGGCTGTAACCAAGGTGTCCGGACGTCGGGTCGTCGTGGCAGGCTTGGAAGATCTCCTCTCAAAGGTCAGTCGGGATTACCAGCAGCCACGACAAGTTGTTGTCCCTAAAGTTCTCTTTGTAGAGTACACCTTGTCGCATGACGAAGGTCGACAGGGCTCGTGAGAAAACACGTGGCAAGGTACTCCCGCGCCCTTCCAGGTGCTCTATTAGTGCGCGCAGCTCAGGATCGTCTCGTTGACGTCGTGCCATGTCGTTGGTGTTCACTGCGCCTAGGAAGCACTCGTCTTCATCGTCGTCGCTGCTGCCGGAAGGTGTTTCGACGGGCGATCGAGACAGGCAGTCGGCGTCGCTGTGCTTGCGGCCTGACTTGTAGACCACAGTCATGTTGAACTCTTGTAGTCGGAGACTCCATCGAGCCAGGCGTCCTGACGGGTCCTTGAGGTTGGCAAGCCAGCAGAGCGAATGGTGGTCCGTGACTACGCGGAACGGGCTCCGGTACAAGTACGGACGAAACTTTGTGATTGCCCAGACGATCGCAAGGCATTCTTTCTCAGTCGTGGAGTAATTTTTTTCCGCCTTGGATAGTGTCCGACTTGCGTAGGCAATCACTCGCTCGGTGCCTTCTTGTAGTTGAACCAGTACCGCACCAAGTCCTGCGTTACTTGCGTCCGTGTGAATCTCGGTTTCCGCATCCTGATCGAAATGTCCAAGAACAGGAGGAGTCTGGAGTCGTCGCTTCAGCTCGTCGAATGCCTGCTACTGCTCTTCGGCCCATTTGAACTTCTCAGCGTCCTTCGTGAGGTTTGTGAGCGGTGCCGAAATCCTTGCGAAGTCCCGAACGATGCGCCGATAGTACGCACATAGTCCCAGGAATCTTTGCACGGCCTTCTTGTCTGTCGGCGCCGGAAAGGCCGCGACGGCGCGGGTCTTTTCTGGGTCTGGGCGAACGCCATCATTGCTAACCACGTGTCCTAGGAACTTCAGTTCGTCATAGGCGAACCGACACTTCGATGGCTTAAGGGTGAGCCCGGCGGTCTGTATGGCCTGGAGAACAGCTCGGAGTCGTCGCAAGTGCTCGTCGAAGTCGCTTGAAAACACTACGACGTCGTCAAGGTAGACGAGACAGCTCTGCCATTTCAGCCCAGCCAGTACGGTGTCCATGACACGCTGGAAAGTTGCTGGCGCCGTGCATAGTCCAAAAGGCATCACCTTGAACTCGTACAGTCCGTCTGGCGTGACGAAAGCTGTCTTTTCTCGGTCCCGTTCGTCGACTTCGATCTGCCAGTAGCCGCTCTTCAGGTCCATCGATAAACAATATCGAGAGTGGCGCAGCCGGTCTAGCGTGTCGTCTATGCGGTGGAGTGGGTAGACGTCTTTCTTTGTCACCGCGTTTAGCTGTCGGTAGTCTACGCAAAACCTAAGCGTTCCGTCCTTCTTCTTAACCAGTACGACCGGAGAGGCCCATGGACTGCTGGAAGGCTGGATTATGTCGTCGTTCAGCATTTCTTGCACTTGCTCCTGTATAACCTCCCTTTCTTTTACGGAGACTCTGTACGGCGATCGATGCACAGGGCGCGCGTCGTCCTCGGTAATGATGCGGTGCTTCGCAACGGCAGTTTGGCGCACCTTTGACGACGTCGCAAAGCAGTCGCTGTATTCGGCGAGGAGGTTAAGCAGCTGCCGTCGTTTCGGGCCCGGAAGCTTAGGGTCAATGTCGAGCTGCGCTGGCGACGTACTGTCTTGCTGAGGTGCCGAGGTTTCGTCAGAAATCGTGGCGATTTCGGCGGCGTTTCGAAGTTCCTCGACGTGGCCCACGGCTGCACCTTTCGTGAGGTGTTGCGTTTCATTTCGGAAGTTCGTCACGAGGACCATTGTCCGCCCATCCTGAAGTTCGGCCACTCCTCTTGCGACGCCTATTCCTCTTCCCAGAAGCAGTTGAAGGTTGCCTTCCAGGACAACTTCGCTACAGGTAGCTGTATCGGCCACGACGGGTACGACAACACTTGATCGCGGCGGCAGGTTAACGTGGGCGGCGGCGACTCGGACGGCGGCTGACGCTGTTTGGGGTTTCTCTGTAGGCGGAACAGGCTTCCGCAGCGTCAATCTGTTCTCACCCAGGTCGATGACGGCGCCGTATTCGCACAGAAAGTCCATGCCAAGAATGACATCTCTGGAGCAGTCTTGTAGAACGACGAACTTTACCGGACACGTCTCGCCGTGGATCTCGACGCGAGCAGTGCACCTTCCGACGGGCGTGATGAGATGTCCTCCTGCGGTTCGTATTTGGGGTCCATCCCACGGCGTCATGACTTTGCGAAGGCGGCGAGAGAGCCTCCCACTCAAAACGGAGTAGTCTGCTCCGGTGTCGACGAGTGCCGATGCGTCGTGGCCGTCGATAACAACTTTTAGGTTTTGGACACCGTGGCAGGGGCGTCGGTGCGATGCGGGGCGTCGGGAGAGTGGGAGCGCTCCGGCGTTTTTGGAGGCTCTTTACTTCGGTCGTCTTCGGTAACGCCACCTCCAGGCGTTGCCGCGCCTAGTTTTCCCGGCGACGCAGGGGAGACAGGCTGTCTCGGCGAGACCGGCGGAAGGGCGATGGCGAGCGTCGGGGGGAGGGTGAACGGAATCCTCGGCGGGGAGTTGACTCGGGAGATGAAGAGCGGCGGAGGTAGTCTTCGATGTCTCGAGATCGCTCTCCGAGACGTGGTCGAGGGTCGTTGGGTGCAAACCCTCGTAGGCCCAGCTGGCGGTAGTGGCATCGTCGGTAGATGTGGTCCGCTTCACCGCAGTGGTAGCACAGCCGGCGTTGGTCGGCCGTCCTCCAGATCTTTCTTGGTGCAGGTTGGTCTCGGCGGTCACGCTGATGTCGTTCGTCGTGGCGTCGGGTGTACGCCTGCGTTGGTGAATCCTGCTGTGGCGCCACCGGGTAACGTTGAGTAGCTGGCGGCGGTCGTCGGGCAACTGCAGCATAGGTCAGGGTGGGCTCCTCGGGTGCTGCTACGTTGACAGGAGCCTCCGGTTGAATTGCCCGCCGAACTTCGTCGCGTACCACTTCGGCTATCGACAGCGAAGCCGGCTGGTTGGCAGCAGGCAGCAGCTTCCTGAGCTCTTCCCGGACGACGTCTCGAATGACCTGGCGGATGTCTGGAATACTGGAGCCAAGGTCGCAGCTAGACGGCGTGAGGGCAGCGAGTCCGGGTGGTCGGTGGTAGTGACTGGCTCGGGCTTGCAGGGCACGCTCGATGTTTGTCGCCTCGTTGACAAAATCTTTGACGGTTGTCGGAGGGCTACGGACAAGACCGCCGAAGATATTGTCTCTCACGCCCCGCATGAGGATTCTAACCTTCTTCTCTCCTGTAGCCTCAGGGTCGGCGCGTGCGCTCAGGCGTAGAACGTCCTCCACGAAGCCGGTGATGCTCTCGTTGGGGCCTTGGGTTCTAGTTCGAAGTAGGTCTTCGGCTCTTTCTCGGCGGTGTTGGTTGGCAAATGTCGCCTTCAGCCGACTCTTGAAAACGTCCCAAGTGGTCAAAGACAACTCGTGATTTTCGTACCAGTACCTGGCAGTGCCTTCGAGCGAGAAATACACATTTTGCAGAAGCTGCTCGTCGGTCCAGCAGTTGTGGCGGGCGACACGCTCGTACTGGTCGATCCAATCTTCGACGTCTTCATGAAGTTCACCATGGAACGGAGCAGCCGTCCGTGGTGCAACGGGCATGTAGATGACGGCAGAAGCGGCCGGGGTCTGGGACTGCTGGTCGTTCATTGTCGGCCTCGTTGGCTGCTTGGTCCTGGGAGGAAGAAGTCCAAATTCCGGGTGTAGGCCTTGGGTGCGACGACTGAACCGGATCTCGGTAGTGCCTTCGTTGGATCTTCGTGGGCTTGGCGTCGGACTTGCACTGCGGGCCCTCGGAGGGGTACGCGGCAGGGGCATGCGCTACCCCGCACCTCCACCAAATGTCACGGGTGGTGACCAAAAGAACAATAAATAAACAGGAAGAAAGAAACGTTTAATGTGGCGAACTTGTGCCAAAAATGAAAGGGTACAGAAAATAATAACAGAGCGTCGCGGGCGTCGAAGTCGGCGTAGAGCAGAGTCGAACGCAGGGGCGAGACTGACCGCGGCTCGCCACGCGGAGCCCCTTATGTACACGCGTGGGGTTCTGGAAGAATCGGCGTAGAAGGTTCTGCGTGTGGAACATTCTGACCTCGAACAAGCAACACGGTTCTCGAATTTACCAGAGCATTACATTACATGTCAACAAAAAGGCGTCCCCGCGGCCAGGATTCGAACCCTGGCTTTCTGCGCGGAAGGCACGCGCGATAACCGTTAGGCCACGAGCGCGCTGCCTGCTTGGTCAGCTGCGCTCGCGGCAATATATGTGGGCACGGCGGTGGGCATCTTTTTTCAAAATAAATCAGTTGAAAGTCAGCACTTCGTTTGTGTACTTCTTCCTGTCCGAGTGTTTTTGCGCTGTTTTACCCTTTTAAAATTCATCAAAGCCATCTAGGGCTTGTATGATGAACACCACCTTGATGAGCATGCTGCTCGCGAAGTGAAACAGAAAATCACAACTGCTAACAAAGTTTGTTTCCGGGGTCACTTAAATAATAAAAAAGTAAGTTAATATGATCACTCACATTATGTGAAACCACATTACAATCATACTTAAAGCAGGGATAGAAAAAATATCAGAATTTTGTTTCTCGATCGGTCTTGAGATGTACCTTAGCAAACACACTTGAGAGCTTTCTTTAATTCTTGCACCGACTCTATGTTATGTAAGTCTTCGTGAAGCTCATTAAATATCTTTGGTAAATAAAATATCTTACGCTTGCTTTATAATAATAATAATAATAATAATAATAATAATAATAATGAAATACATTTACTTTCGAGGACTATACTCATGATGAAGCAGTCTGGTTTGTCAAAGCCGACAAGGGCTTGTGAGACTGAACCCTTTTAGGTAGAATTAGTGACATAGTCGGTCAAGAAAGAAAAAAAAAAGTTAAGACACTAGAAGACCACAGTAAATGTTCACTTTAGAACTACTGATTAATATAAATCATTGGTAAAAAATTGTAGATGTCAAACACATAGAGACATGAGAAAAAAGTTAAACTTGTTCTGTCCGTCTTCATGCGTTAAGAAACGCATGAAGACGAAGAAGATGAAGGCGAAGAGTAGTGCGAGTGCCGCGGCGCTACAGGAGATGTCCCTGACAGAGCTCATAGTCGTCAAGGAGGAGAATGCCACGCTGAAGGCGCATGTCTTTCAGCTCGACACTTCTCAGCGCAGTACCCCAGCCCCAAAGCTGACGCCACAAGTTTGCTTCGTGTCACGCTTGAACAAACTCCACCGTCAAGCTGAATAACTCTACCGGCTCGTTGCTACCCTTGTCATGGCCCAACAATATGGCCAGCGGCAGTAAGCGGCGAGGATGGAATAGAGAACCTCTGAGGGTTATTCAGTGGAACTGTCGCGGGTTCTCGGACCGAGGTGCCAAATTCCAAGATCGACTGGAGAAGCCAGCCCTACGTATGGTCCTTGGCTCGACTGCTCCAAGACACCGACACCGAAGACATCCAACTGCCGGGATACACGGCGTACACTTAACCAAGGATCGAGCACCTGCGGAAGGGACGGAACCACAGGAGGAGCAGATTGCACTGAGTACGGACAGGCGGCAGTCTTGATGAACAAGAACACTCCCCGCCCCCCGATGCGGGTTGTCACGGCAGAGTACTGCAAAGGGGGCCGGGAAGTCATTAAGACTCGGATCGATGGGCAGACTGGGACTTCATCTTAACGCTATCACTTCTTGGTGGAAAACGTGACATATGACGCTAAATGTTAACAAGTGCAAATTCATGCGAATCTCCCGCTACCACGGTAACTTACCCACATATAACCTCGATATTAGTACCCCTTTTGAATTCGTCAAATCAATTCAAGTATTTAGGCATTCATCTCAGACCCGAAAGAGCGTTATTGGACGCCTCGGTGTGTTACAAGATGTGGTAAAAGAACCCGACTGTACTATGTCCCAGCATGCTTTAATAAACTCCCGTCGTGTGTTATTAATGCCGCAACAAGGTATAAACTGAAGAAAGCGCTGAGAAACATTAAGGTATAAACCTCCCCCCCCCCCAGGTTGACTTTGGTTTCGGATTTGATTTCATTTAATTTTTAACTTATCTACTCTATTTCTGTGCGTGTGTGTTTCGTTGGCGGACTGCCAGACGCTGCCAGACAAGCCCAATGAGGCTTTGGCAGGTCTGTTTTTGTATGTGTACTTTACATGCAATAAAAATTATAATCTTAGCTGGCAAATTCACATCAATTTTATTACTAGCAAAGCTAACCGTATGCTGGGGTAACTTTCACGTCGGCTCCTACACCTATTAAACTATTGTTCTACAAAACAATTGTGCGTTCAAAACTAAAATATGCTTAATCGATTTGGGACCCTGGCGTCGGTATTCTTGTTAACCAGCTGGAAATGATTCAAAATAACTCAGCCCGATTTATATACTCTAGCTACCAACGAGCTGCTAGTGTGTCCTCAATGAAATGTATTTCATCCCTAGCATCACGACGCAGAAATGCACGACTTTTCTTATTTCCTAAAAGTTTTCATCACACCACTTTACGTGATGAACTCTTAACACCACCTTCTTATAGACCGTCATGAGTGGATCATTTTCATAAAGTAGGGGTAATTTCATGCAAAACTAATCCCTTTTTTTATTCTTTCATCCCGAGCACATCTAATGACTGAAACCGCCTTCCCTCTCTAATAGTCACTATTAGTAATTGCGATTTGTTTCAACTTGCATTGCACAATATACCAGAATGATTTCAAGTAATAGTACTGGTATAAGTTCGATGCATTTTATAGATTTTGTTGTATATATGCGTGTGTGTAGGAAAGCGAACTGGATATTTGTGAAGTGTTTGAGTCGTTTGTATCCATTGTTTTTTTTTGTAATTTCCTTTTGTATTGCTTCCCCAATTTTCATCCCATGCTCATTTCTTATTAATTTCTCTACCACTCTCCTCTATAATACTTATGCCTTGAGGGTATGTATAAATAGAGTATAAATAAAGTATAAATAAAGTCGACTGGCGTCCCGAGCGTAAAAGCGATCACAACACGGCGTGGATCAGTCAACTCACTCCCACCGCACGCAAGCGACGCAATGCGATCGTCGTGGCGGACGAATTAAACGTGGCGCACACGTATTCAGGCTATCGCAGAGACGGTGTGCGGGTCTCCAACATTTTTAACGTCATGTGCAGAGCGCGCATGGTGCTTTTCAATGAGCCTGGTACCCCGACGAGAGCGACAGCGCACGGAGCGCAAGCAGACACAACGACAGACCTGACATGGGCCTCACCAAATCCCCAAGGAAAATGGCAAGTACTTCATGACACAGCGGGAAGCGATCATCTCTCCATTATGATCATACAAGCCATGAAAGACAGGACTAACAGGCGAACGGCAAAATTTGTCAAGTGAGACGACTTTCGAGTAACCCTGCGAGAAGCGGACGCAGAGATATCACTGGCAGAGCGGAGTGTGCAGGCCATGGGCAAAGCAACTGAACTAGTTCAACTGCAGTGAGCAAAGCCCATTTTGAACGTTCACCTGCTCAACTTGTGGGATAAGAGGCTCAAGTCGATGCAGCGATGGGTGAAGTCGATGCAGCTGTACCGCCGCGAGGGCGAGCCGCTGTGGCTTCGCGTTCTCCTGAACCGCGTAGCGGAAGAGGTCAAGGAGTGCACGTCAGAGCTCCAGGGCATCGAATGGAGGCTCCATTGCAGCTAATTTAACATGGGCAGCGAGAGCCTTGAGAACGTACCGAAGCATGCTGGCCAAAAGAAAGACGGTGACGGCGTGGCAGAACATCGCCCTACGCCTTGACATCCCAAAGAAAGAGCTCGCTGTGCGGGCTGGCAACTCTTCTTCCCGCAGCCAAGTGTTCCACCTACGGTGCACACCTACAATACAGTCACCGATGACAATGGAATTGATCTGAGATTCAATGAGTTATTTGGCATAGGAGAACTTCTGTCGGACAGAATTCATTTCCTTCGCACTGTCTGTTCTGGCGCCGTTAAACTGCGCAGAACCTTGATCGCCGGTGGCCATTGCAATACGCCTCCTGCTTTGGAGGTTTGAACGGCGTCTGGCGCCATTGTTATAGATAACACAACCCCTTCGTGCAATGGCAGTTACCAGTGTTGCGCCAAATAACCGCTGTATTGAAGGTAATGTTGATAAACAGGTTGGCTGGCTTAAGTTACATATGGCTAAAACCGTAGAAGATTTGTTTGTCCCCATTTTTTTGTCGTCTCCGGTGTTAACCATGTGTAACCGCTGCATCTCTGAGCTTCTTTTTTTTTTTTTTTTGCACAATGCAGAACGTTGAAATAAAATTTCACTCGTCAGAAATCGAAGGTAACACGTATAATAAAACAACAAAAGTGTAGAAATCTACTCTCCACATGTCTCGTCCTCCTTCTAGGGGGTATTCGCTGGACGCCATATTAGAGGGCGATGTCTAGAGCGCATTCTCAGAATGAGCTCACATTACTAGGCTGCTAAGACCGGCGATCTCGATGGTGCGAAATGCACGTTGCAAAAGAACTGCGGAAGCTCGTCGTCAGCACGCGCTCAGCAGCCGCGCACACAGCTAAGGCCGCCGGTGAATACTTCCTATTGGCGACGTGAGCGATCGAAAGTGTCGCTGTTGTCGGCCTACCACGATTGGCCGAATGCTGCCTATGACGTCAGCAAAGGATGTCTCATTGACGGAAATAAGAGGAATGTAAGAACTTCAATTTTTACGTTGTTGGCAGTGTTGCTTTGAGACCGCTATGATTTCAGGCTTCCAGAATGCTCATTACAAACACCATTGAGCTTGTTGTTCACTAGGTAATGACGTCACGAGAGGTAACCGAACGAGGGCGCCACCGAAACATCTCGCCACTAATAGTGACACGAGAGGATTTAACGTCGCGGCGCTTCTATTTATTGTTTTGTTTCGGAGCGCGTGGCAGAGCGTTTCCCTCTTCAAGCTCATACTTTGACTTGTGCTGTGGTGGCGCTTGGGATTTTCGCTATTTTTTTATTTCTCAAGCAATCGCCAATTTCGTACTGGCTGGGAGGTTCCTTAGCATATGCCAGTTTAAGATGGGAAAAGTTCTACTAACAATCCCCGGCGCCTTCTTAGCAATATACCTTTTGCTATAGACCAACACGCGGCCCTGACGTCACGCAGCTGCGGTGGCGCTGTCGACGGCACTGCGCATGCGCAGACTCCTCACTTCTCGCGAATTCGGTTTCTGCGCACGCGCAGTGCCCACACCTTGTGTGGGCAAACGCGGGCTTGTTTGTAAACAGCGTGTCGGTCTATATTACACAAACATCGAGGAGAATGCAGGGATTGGTGTTCCACGCGCCGCGTGTGCTGTCGTCAGCAGTAGTAAATTAAAAAAAAAAATACCTAAAACAAATGACATCTTCCACGCGCGTTCGTCAACGCTTTATTTTGGTTATTTACTTCGAATATTTTGTACGGGGAAGGCGTGTCCGTGTGGCGCGTGGAACACCAATACCTGCATTCTTCTTGATGCTTGGGTAATATAGCAATAGGAGGTATTCACTGGCCGCCATATTTGAGGTCACTGTTTAGAGCGCATGCTCAGAACGAGCCCGCATTAATAGGCTGCCAAGACCGGCAATCTTGATGGTGCGGAATGCACGTGGCGAAAGAACTCTGGAAGCTCGCGTTCAGCACGCGCTCCGCAGCCGAGCACACAGCTATGGCCGCCAGTGAATACTTCCTATAGGAAGTATTCACTGGACGCCATATGTGTGGGTGCTGTTTAAAGCGCATGCACAGAACGAGCTCACATCAATAGGCTGCTAAGACCGGCACTCTCGATGGTGCGGAATGCACGTTGCAAAAGAACTGAGGAAGCTCGCCATCAGCACGCGCTCAGAATTCGCGCACACAGATATGGCCGCGAGTGAATACTCCCTATTAGCGGCGAGTTGTTTTGGTGGCGCCCTCCTGTGGTTCCCCCTTGTGACGTCATTACCTTGCAAACAACAAGTTCGATGGTGTTTGTAAATAGCATGGTGGAAGCTTGAAATCATTGCGCTCTCAAAGGAACACTGCCAACACCGTCAAAATTAAAGTTCTCTTATTCCTCTTATTTCCGTCGATGATAAATCCCCTTTCCGACGTCATAGTCAGCGTTCGGCCAATCGTGGAAGGCCGACCACAGCGACGCTTTCGTTCGCGCACGGGGCTAATAGGTCTATTCGCGAGGCCGAACGAGGGATCCTTTTTGTAATAATAAATGGACCTGCGTCATAACTGGGCGCGAGAGGCACGGTAGGATCCCAGGGTGCCTGGCCTTTTTCGTCATTCGGCAAAGATTTAGATAGAAACCCTCTCGAGCAAGCTCTGCACTCATATCTCAGATAAGCCTGAAAAAAAGAATGCACTCACCATTTCTGTGAAGGACGATGGCTATTTCCTGCCAAGCGCCATTTTGCAGGTCCTTGTTGCCGTAGGCGTTTAAGCGTTGTTTAATAGGGAGTTTTCATCACACCACTTTACGTGATGAACTCTTAACACCACCTTCTTATAGACCGTCATGAGTGGATCTTTTCATAAAGTAGGGGTAATTTCATGCAAAACTAATCCCTTTTTTTATTCTTTCATCCCGAGCACATCTAATGACTGAAACCGCCTTCCCTCTCTAATAGTCACTATTAGTAATTGCGATTTGTTTCAACTTGCATTGCACAATATACCAGAATGATTTCAAGTAATAGTACTGGTATAAGGTCGATGCATTTTATAGATTTTGTTGTAATATGCGTGTGTGTAGGAAAGCGAACTGGATATTTGTGAAGTGTTGAGTCGTTTGTATCCATTGTTTTTTTTTGTAATTTCCTTTTGTATTGCTTCCCCAATTTCATCCCATGCTCATTTCTTATTAATTTCTCTACCACTCTCCTCTATAATACTTATGCCTTGAGGGTATGTATAAATAGAGTATAAATAAAGTATAAATAAAGTCGACTGGCGTCCCGAGCGTAAAAGCGATCACAACACGGCGTGGATCAGTCAACTCACTCCCACCGCACGCAAGCGACGCAATGCGATCGTCGTGGCGGACGAATAAACGTGGCGCACACGTATTCAGGCTATCGCAGAGACGGTGTGCGGGTCTCCAACATTTTTAACGTCATGTGCAGAGCGCGCATGGTGCTTTTCAATGAGCCTGGTACCCCGACGAGAGCGACAGCGCACGGAGCGCAAGCAGACACAACGACAGACCTGACATGGGCCTCACCAAATCCCCAAGGAAAATGGCAAGTACTTCATGACACAGCGGGAAGCGATCATCTCTCATTATGATCATACAAGCCATGAAAGACAGGACTAACAGGCGAACGGCAAAATTTGTCAAGTGAGACGACTTTCGAGTAACCCTGCGAGAAGCGGACGCAGAGATATCACTGGCAGAGCGGAGTGTGCAGGCCATGGGCAAAGCAACTGAACTAGTTCAACTGCAGTGAGCAAAGCCATTTTGAACGTTCACCTGCTCAACTTGTGGGATAAGAGGCTCAAGTCGATGCAGCGATGGGTGAAGTCGATGCAGCTGTACCGCCGCGAGGGCGAGCGCTGTGGCTTCGCGTTCTCCTGAACCGCGTAGCGGAAGAGGTCAAGGAGTGCACGTCAGAGCTCCAGGGCATCGAATGGAGGCTCCATTGCAGCTAATTTAACATGGGCAGCGAGAGCCTTGAGAACGTACCGAAGCATGCTGGCCAAAAGAAGACGGTGACGGCGTGGCAGAACATCGCCCTACGCCTTGACATCCCAAGAAGAGCTCGCTGTGCGGGCTGGCAACTCTTCTTCCCGCAGCCAAGTGTTCCACCTACGGTGCACACCTACAATACAGTCACCGATGACAATGGAATTGATCTGAGATTCATGAGTTATTTGGCATAGGAGAACTTCTGTCGGACAGAATTCATTTCCTTCGCACTGTCTGTTCTGGCGCCGTTAAACTGCGCAGAACCTTGATCGCCGGTGGCCATTGCAATACGCCTCCTGCTTTGGAGGTTTGAACGGCGTCTGGCGCCATTGTTATAGATAACACAACCCTTCGTGCAATGGCAGTTACCAGTGTTGCGCCAAATAACCGCTGTATTGAAGGTAATGTTGATAAACAGGTTGGCTGGCTTAAGTTACATATGGCTAAAACCGTAGAAGATTTGTTTGTCCCCATTTTTTGTCGTCTCGGTGTTAACCATGTGTAACCGCTGCATCTCTGAGCTTCTTTTTTTTTTTTTTGCACAATGCAGAACGTTGAAATAAAATTTCACTCGTCAGAAATCGAAGGTAACACGTATAATAAAACAACAAAAGTGTAGAAATCTACTCTCCACATGTCTCGTCCTCCTTCTAGGGGGTATTCGCTGGACGCCATATTAGAGGGCGATGTCTAGAGCGCATTCTCAGAATGAGCTCACATTACTAGGCTGCTAAGACCGGCGATCTCGATGGTGCGAAATGCACGTTGCAAAAGAACTGCGGAAGCTCGTCGTCAGCACGCGCTCAGCAGCCGCGCACACAGCTAAGGCCGCCGGTGAATACTTCCTATTGGCGACGTGAGCGATCGAAAGTGTCGCTGTTGTCGGCCTACCACGATTGGCCGAATGCTGCCTATGACGTCAGCAAAGGATGTCTCATTGACGGAAATAAGGGAATGTAAGAACTTCAATTTTTACGTTGTTGGCAGTGTTGCTTTGAGACCGCTATGAT